>VDFB02272226.1:0-35981 GCA_007258455.2 Sequoia sempervirens
AAAGTGTGTTTTTTTGGCTTTTGTGCAGACTTTTGAGATAATTTTGATACCTTTTCCTTGAGCTTTGTTCTTGAGCTTAGATTAGGGTTTTGGAGTTATTTTATCTTGAAGAAGACTTAGTTTCTTCTTCTTCTCAGTTCAGATTTTAGTTTCTTGCTCTCACACATTTTGGAGCTTGTAAACTTCCTTTGTACTCAGTTCAGACAGATACACTCTTTCATTTTCAATAAAGCAACAGAGTTCTCATTTCTTGTCTCAACCTTGTAACAACAATTTGATGTCTTTGTGTTTTCAAGTTGGAAGCCTTATATGTCTTGATTTTATGAGTCTTTGCATAGAATTTCATGTTTTCAGGTTGCATGATGTATTCAATACCTTCGAGTCTTCATGCAAATTACTAATGAAATCATGTACCAATGAGATTGTGAGAGCTATTGTAATAGAAGAATTGTTGTGAGTGGTAAAATTTGAATTTTCAAAAATAACAGTTAACCATTAGTTAGTGTTAAATTTTATTTTTAAGTTATCCTTCTATCCTTTTTCCCAGAAATTACTTAGAATAGGATCCATCTTTCGGAGAACCAGCTCACTCTGGAGATTCCTTCTTCTTTCAAATCACCCACATCTGAAGAAGGTTTCCATGTGTCATTAGATTGCCAAATCTTGTATTCAGTAGGGTGAAAATCTATTGGAGGAGTAGCAGGAGCAACACAACCATCCTTGACTGATTTCCAAACACCAAACCCAACATAATTTAGATGGCCTTCCATCCTTAGTTTCCAAAATGTTTAGTTAGTCCCATCAGACCTAGGACCCTTTTATGATCTATCATGTGCCATCCTAGATCTTTCCTCAAGTGGTTAAGCTTCTTTAGAGGAACTTGGCTATGATACCAATTGTTGAACATTAGATATTGAGAGGGGGGGTAAATAAATATCTTCAACAAATTAATCGACTTTGAAACTTAGGAATTTCAACATAATTCAAACTTCTTAATCAAACCAGAAACCATTAAACAGATCAATAGAAATGAATTATATAGAAATTTAATCTGTTAACAATTTCAACAAACCTTAGCAATATCAACATCAATGAAATATACAATAATTCAACACTTAATGAGATCAACAAAAATGAAAGATAAAACAAGGAACACACATGTACAAGATGACATCAAATTTACATGGAAAACCCAATGAGGGAAAAAATGCAATGAGAGTTAACTCAAAATATATGAAGCTCACTGCTCACAAAATAAGTCTCATTGCCAAAAGACTTGTAGACTAAGGTGTACAACCCTAGAGAAAGATACAAAGGACTTGTAGATTAAAGTGCACAACTCTAAGGAAAGATACAAAGATTTGATGAGATTCACTATCTTAGAGCAAGATACATTAAAGTTTATAGAAATTATAATATTTTTCAACACAACACTTTTTTTAATAAGGCATTAAAGAACATATGACATTTCTTCCATACTTTCACACTTCTTCTATGAGATATTTAATATATTACCCACACACTCTATTTGCAATTAATTTGAACTTGCATTTATAGCCTCTACAATAACACACAACATCAATTAGGTCGGCTAAAGAAAGGATAAATAATAATCTCAACAGGTCAGCCACAAAACATCAATGCGATTCTATCTAGGGAATAGAGATGACCAAATACAACTCATTACATCTTCCAATGTGATCCCAAACAACTCACATGTTGGCGCACAACAACCCAAATCGACAACAAGGAAATGTGTAGATAAAATATGAAGCACAATACCAGTCAGACAAAAAAATTTCATCCAATTGAATTAACTTAAAGTGGTTCTAACCAAGATAGGTTAGGACCCAAATACATCTTAACACAACTTCATATGTTGGGGAAAACCCTCAAGAACATAGCGCAAGAAAGATAACAAGCCCTGTCAGCTAGATATCCACAAATTACCCAAAAGACCAAATCAAACATAATACATCACCAAAAGAGATCAACAACTGATGTGTGAATCACAAAGAGATGTTCCTTGAACATCCAAAAACATAAAAACTTCTTTCATACTATCATGCCACCAACAACTACGACAACCCAAACAAGAATAGAACACTTCACCCTTGAAGCACATAATACACAACCATGAGATATAACCTTAATAGATCAACTTGCGAACCACTTCAACACATGAAATTTGAACTGAGAATCTTCATAGAAACTAAGAGCGCATTCACTAGGCCACAAGAGAAGAAACATCAATACAGAGAAATACAAAGCATTTTATGGAATAGTCTAGACAACCAACAACATTGGTAACCTTATACAATTAACAAAAACCTCCTCAACAATGCTAGTGACTTGAAAAGATAGGAGTGCAACATCCACATAACACAAAATCTGAATCCCAAACTATAAGACCATATCTCCAATAATGGAGGAATGTGGGGAATTCTCCCAAATAGTCTTCATAGAAAAATTCTGAAAAATAAAATTCTTACTCACTTGTGGAGGCCAAAACAACCTTTTAGCAACACATACTTCTCTAGGAACAACAAGAGAAAGAACACAACATGCTATAGGTCATTGACAACATCTCTCCACCATCAAAAATATTTCTAATCCTCATCTTAATGCTTCTTAATGTATCATCATGAAAACAACTTTGCTGACAACAACCATACACAATACTTCTTTACATGACATCAAACAAGGCATGGAATCCAACCATGAACTTCAGTAATACATTATCATACATCAATGACAACCAACCAATGCAACAGTCTTCCCAAGTGTTGACAACCAATACCAAAAATATCCCAAACATACACAACAATATTTTCAAGTGTTGACATCAATGATAACCAACTCATTAATGAAAACCAATGCTAAACATACAACAATCTCAAGTGTTGACATCAATGAAAACCACAAACAATTCACCAAGTGTTGACATCAATGACAACCACTACCAATAATTCTATGTTTTCAAAGGCAAGAGGGAGTAAAATTGGTTGTTTGAGGAAAATTTCTGAGCTACTATCTTTCATTTCCTTACAAAAAAATGTTGAGTTGTGGTAAATTTTTGAGGAAGCGGGCCTAACTCCTTTTTCTAGGAAATGCAAGGGTTTAATGATGTGATAACATCTAAGTTTTTTAATTCATGGAAGAATGCACAAGTATCGATAGGAAATATCAAATTCATGGTGAATTCCAACCTCATTGTGTTTTCCATGGGACTCATGGATAGGTGTTTAAAAATGGCTAAATAGAGTAGCAAGAATTATCAGAGGTTCACTAATAGCTTCTTCAAAAAAAATGAAAAACCAATTTTTTTTCAGAATGACTACAATCTGGAGAATCTCTCGGCTCCTTTTGTTATGGTAAGTTTACATGTTGTACATTATTTTATCTTGGAGGGAAGATTCAAAACCATTCATGTGTATCACTTTCCTTTATTGAGTCACATAAGGCATAATGCAAACATAAATGTTCCTTTCTTTTATCTCTCTTCTCCACATCATTGTATAGATAAGGGAGCTTGTCCTCCCCAACACTAGGGTCTCATATTGACTCTTTATAAGTATTTCTTGCACTACAACAAATCCCTATGATTTGCTCCATTTTTTGCTTCCACCCATTGTTTTAATGTATTTTTTGCAATTTTTTTGAAAACGTCAGCACCATTTATCAGGACAGCGCTATTTTTGGCATTTTTTTGTGCCGATTAGGACAAGTCAGTGCTAATTAAGGTGCTCATTGGCGCCAAAATTAGCACTGATATTAGCTCCGAGTGTGGCATCGCAGTTAGCACCGCCTTTGGTTCCAAGTTTAGCTTCGAGTTTAGCACCACTTTTAGCTCCCGCTTTAGCTTCAAGTTTAGCTTTAGGTTTAGCACCAGTTTAGACACCCCTATGTCGAAGAGACTTAGTTATATGTCTCATCAACGATGTAAAACAATGAAATGTCAATGTTAGTGTTCCAAATTTGCACACTAATGCCAAGCTTTGAATGAACTCAATAGATTTGGATGTAACATGGGACTGCTTTCAGGTTGTGGGTATCCTATTCGAAAGCATACCTCCATATTATGGGCCAAATTCCACTTTTGATGGTGTCACCTAAACTATTCCTTGCTGGGAAAAGGGGAGAAAGAAGCATGGAAAGAAAACTAACCCCTATGGTGATGCACCTAACAATATTTCTCAGACCCATATAACTGCTTCTACACACAAGAATGGTTAATAACTTAGCAGTGGTTTACACAACTCAAAACTCCATATGCCTTTGCATCAGTGTTTTATAACAAGGCTAAAAATGTCATGGACAACATCTAGAAGGAAGAAAATTGCATCCTAACAAATTAGAATTTATCCTAAACTAACTCAACACATGTTATGACCTGCAAATTCATACTAACTGCATAAAGGAAAAGAAAAATAGGACAAAATCAAAGGGAAAACAATTCTGCCATAAGATTTCATCAACCATTTATAAATCTTTTACAATAAAACAACATAATGAGAAGGTAAAATATATTAAATTATTGATCAAAAAGTGTTACACTGCTGCATAAGTCTACAAATTTGAGTTACAATGCTGTCCTCTATCTAGAAAAAGGCTCCAAAAAAAGCTACAATGCTTGCAGGAAGAAAGAAAAGAACTCCAAAACTTAAGTCTGAAGATACTTGAGCAAAATTGAAACCAACAACCCACACAAGTCCTTCCAGAAACCCTAGGTCGGATGAAGCACAAAAGCCAAAATGGAAGCTTCCAAAACCCCTCCAAAAGGTCCTCCAAATGCAGAAAAGTCAAGCCATGACTTGACCCATGAGAAAAGCATGACAAAAAACCTCCAAAAGGGTCCTCCTACCTCCAAAATAGTCAAATACATCGTCCCACACTTTCTCCATGTTGACAAGTCATCACCTAATCTGTTACATGCCTCAAACTTGCCGAGTCACACTTTTGGTGTGCAAACATGTCTTCAACCACACTTTATGACTTCAACACATGCTTTTTACATTTTGCATTAAAAATAACATTTAAACTCAAGTGATTTATAAATTATCACTTAGGTTAAATGTTTTACATTTTTCATAATAAAAATCATTGTTTAATCATCCTCCTTGAAATTGGGACGGTCATTTGGAAATATTGAATAATCACCTAAAAGATTAAGTGAATGCTGTCTTTTATTTTTTGATGAGCACCGTAAAGATCTTAACAGACCTTTTTGCTTTGCACCTGCTCATGTTGTTCCCTTATGTCAATCAAAAGTTTACTTTATTTTATATTGTAGCTGCTTCTTTTAGAAGGATTACAATCATGCTGCTTCATCCTTTTAATCTCCATGGATTTTCCATTTGTAAATCATGCTCTTCTTTGTATCCTGTACCATTTTGTGACTGCATTTTCCATAGTCAACAAGCACACAAAGACCTTTTTGATGACTGCCTAGATTCTATGCAAGTTGCCACCTCCTTTGAGATCATTATTTCCATGTCTTTGAGCGGTTATCATTCCTTATAACTGTCTATGCATGGAATGTACATCTCAGAATTCAAATTATTGCAAACTAATATGTAGATTGACCTTTTCCAGATGATTGTCCAAGTGATCACTTAAGTACATTTTGATCCCTCCCAGGTGCTGCAACCTGTAGATTTTTTTATTTAAATTGGAAATACATTTAATTGTGGACAACTTTTAGATTATGAGTTCTCCTTTCATTCTGTTAGGGCCCATAATTTACATGAAACCTTTGTGATGACCGTCCATTAGGACTGTCATGCTATGCAGCTACATTATGCTCCTTAGAAGTCTGCAAGTAAAACCAACCTTGAGGTTCTCTTATGCATTCATTTTTTGTACTTCTTTGCCTAGGTCTGTACATTATAGATTGATTCTTTGCAATGTCTCTACTTTTCATATTGCAAGACAATCTCCTATGATTGTGGCATGCTTATCCTTACCACCATTTACAAGTCTTAACATTACTATCCTCCTTGGAATCTCCTCTTGATTGCTAGTGTCTCTTCTTACTATAGGACTTGATATGTGTGCATTAAGAAACAACTTCTTCCCTCATCACCATTATATAGTGATTGCTTGTTGTGGCATGGTGGATGTTATTTCAATTGACTACCTTCTTGTCAACTTGACTATCCCCTTGCTGCCATGTAGCATACTTTCCTTGTTGCTGTCCTATAGAATGAGATAATTGTGAACTACACCTTTCCAACTCTTAAGGGTCATTGAATATTCACTTGGTACCATAACCTTGGCTTCAAAATGAGTTTAATATTCTTGAATTATGATGCTTAATGAATACTAGTTTTCACTATTATTTCACTTACTTTAATCCTACCGAGCAGACACATGTCACCTACGGTGGTGACCTGAAAGTTCACCATCCTAGGTGATGTGTGGCTATCCAATAGGGTTGAGGTGAGATGAGTTGGACAACGTCTTTCATGCAACAATGTATGATGATATATTTTTCCTTCTTGCCGCCCCATTTGACTGATGATGGTTTTGGGAATGACTTGATGTTTCCTTCATTATTTAAGAGATGCATAATTGAACTTGATGCATCTTTGAATTTGATAATGAAAATTGATCAATTGGTGTGATTCCATATTGATTTAATGCATTAATAACATGTATATCTTTGATCAAGTTGCTCAATTTCCTTTTACTTTCAAAGCATGTTGAGCTCTACCCTCGTGGGAGCCACATTTACCCCACATACTGTATTTAATTGAATTAGAATAGTAACCATACTTGTCCTAAATCTGCACATGAAGCAAACAAGCTAGAAAAATAGATGCATATTTTGGATGTGTTTGATGACTTCATTGTTTTCTAGGACATCCAAGGTTTGCATGCTTATTTAATGCACTTATGGATCAGTTTATACATGCATAGGTAGGTGTGTATGTAAGGATTGAGATCTTTCATTGATTAGAGCCTTGCTCTAATATCATTATTTTTCCAGATGCAGGAGCTAGGAGCACTATGTAGCTGGGAAGGACACAAGCAGCTTGGGGCAGTAGCAGCAGGGCAAGAGGGCAACTTGACAACCAATCATTTTGAGGCAATGACTGGTCTCCACTCTTATATGCACATTGTGTTTCACTTATTCATGTATAAATCGTTTCTTTATTTTCACTGAATAAGTAAAGTTAGTCCCTTGGCTTGTGAGGGACATGGAAACTTCATGATTATCAATAAAAGATTACATTTGTATACATATGATTCTCTTTTCTCATTTGCTATAATTGCAATATTGGAATGAAAAATGTAATCTGTTTCATTTTGACAATCTTTTTTCATGCATGTTAAACTTAGCATACTTATGGTTTATCTTTTAAATGTTTAAAATGAACACCACAAAAAAGAATAAACACTAAACCTGATTGCAGCTGAAAGCTAAAAATTAGGTAACATTTTTGGCAACATTTGCTATATATTTTCCTACTAAAGATTAGACCAGCTTCCTAAGCTTATCCATTGGGCACAAAGTCACTCAGAAAGCTAACACCACTTGAAAACAACATTGTAAGTTGCTATAACTCACTAGAATAATGTATGACACACCATTGAAATTTATTGAAAACCCAACACTGCAAAATGAAAACTATCTAACTGTGCTGAAAAACACTTAGCAAAAATTGGAAATGCATCTAAAATGAAACTACACTACCTACTCTAACCAACAAAGAAGCTGGTCAAATGAAACCATTAACTGGTTGGGTGAAATAACTACCTTTTCTAAAAAAATTACAATGTTTTCCATGATGGAAAACAACTAGAAAAAAATGGAACACATGTGAAAATTGAACAAATATTTGCAATATCTCTTGAAGAACATATACAATCCTACTAACCTTTTCATATGGAATGTAAACATTCCCATTATGAGATGGAAAGGTAACTTGAGTGCACTCCTCCTTAGCTGTACCCTCATGCTTCCACACCAAAAGTGTGACTCGGCAAGTCACACTTTATGACTTCAACACATGCTTTTTACATTTTGGGAAAAAAGAGACTACCTCGTGAGCCAAAATAGACCTTAAATCATCCCAAAATGAAGCTACCTCATGTGCCAAAGCTTCATTCTCATACTAATTTTCATGAAGCAACAACTCATTACACTGTTGAACATCAAGTAGCTGTCCCAAATCTTGTGTCATCACAGGAATATCTTCTTCACTTTGTTCAAAAAATGAAGGAAACCAATCATACCTAAACATATCAGCCTCTTCCCCACCAAGTTTCTTATGTTCATTTGTCTCCCCTTGCTAGTTGGGACAACACAGTTCATCCTTATGAGCTATCTCTTTGATCTCATCTTGCTGATTGGAATCATCTGATTCCTGAGATGCAAGACAAAACATGACTGTTTCTTCCACAAAACCAAGAAGCTCATCAGACAAATTAGTAAGGGATTGATGCTCAAGCCCTATTTCACTTGACATATTGATATTTACCTGATTCTCCTCACTAGAAGATTGTTTATTATCTAAGCTTGAAATGAAAACCTCCAAATAATCCCAAAATAAATCCTCATCATTTTGTTTTGTATCTTTAATGATAAGAGGATTATCATTTTCCTCAAGACAACATTCTTGAGGGAAGAAAGATTTTGTTCTTTTGTATCTATATGTTGTTCTATACCTACAAATTTTGTGATTAGAATCTAATCTGCTTGACTATCCACCTCTACACATGAAAACTCATCAGTTGCATAAGCAATGACTTGGGGATCCCCATCCTTCTCAGGTTCTGAAATTTGCTGTCCTAAATGACTAGGCTCCTCAACACACTGTTGAAAATATTGTTTTTCAATTTGAAGGTCTAGTTTCTCATGTTTGACCTCATAAGAGCCCTCCACTTGAGGAAGATCTTAAATCTATTTTCCCATTAGCTCAACCTCCTCCTATTTGAGCTTCTTTTGTTGTAGTCGGTAACATGCTACAACTAAATGCAATGGGTTTACCTTGCTGATCCTCTCCATGACGATTAAATCATCCAAATCAATGGGATGCTCTTGAGGGATGATGGACTGATTATCTATAGGTACTACATTCTCTTGCATTGAATGGAACCCTTTGAAACTTGGAATTTCAAAATGAGAAGACTCACTAGGGGATTCTAGAGGCTTATTTTTCCCAAAGCTTGCAAACTTGTACTTGGGAACTTCTTGTTTGTAAAATTTTAGCCTCATTTTTGCATCCTTTGTAGCAAGTTGTTGGGGAGGATTCTCCTCAAATTTCCTCTTTTTGGCCTCCCATTCCTGCTCATTTGTCTAAGCTTGGTAAACTTCTTGTTCCTACTGCCAATCAACCTCCTGCTGACATTCAAGGCTATAATCCTGTGAACAATCGTAGGCTGGACAAACTGACTGTTCTTGTTGCATATTCAATTCACTCTTTCTAAATTTCTCTTCAAGAAACATGTTTCTTATCCTCAACCTTAAATCTGGATTGTGAATTTGTTTGAGCTTATTCTCAAAACTTTGAAACTCTTGGAGCTGATCATAGGGATTGATTTGTTGATTGCAAGAAAAATGGTGGCCTTGGGATTGATCTTGAGCATATACTAACTGCCATGATGGTTGAGCAAGGGTGGGAGGGTGGAAAACTTGTGGAGAATATTGATAATCTCCTGTAGTAAAGGTATTTGAACTAAAAACAGCTGCATGCTCATTTTGATATGGCTGGTAATTGGGTATATGAGCAGCATTTTCATGAATGAGGGATGATAGAACATGTCTTCATAAAATATGGACATATTGGAGCATTCATAGAAGTTGAAAATTCAATAAAATTTCTTGTAAAGCAAGAAAACCAAGTCTGAGTTTTCTGGAAATAAGAAGATACCAACACTTAATCTACCTCAAACTAGTTGTTATTCTTCCAGAGTCGCCAGGTATGTAAAGAAAATGCCTCTAAAAGGCTGAAACTATTGTTGTACACACCAAACAACAGCAATAAAATGCATAAAAATGAATTGAGAAGTAGTTCATGATCCCATTGGGCCTACCAAAATTGTTAGGGATCCAAATTTACACCCTAATGCCAAGCTTTGAATGAACTCAACAAATTTGGATGTAACATGGGACTGCTTTCAGATTGTGGGTATCCTATTTGAAAGCAGACCTCCGGAGTATGGTCCAACTTCCCCTTTTGATGGTGTCACCTAAACTATTCCTTGCTGGGAAAAGGAGAGAAATAAGCATGGAAAGAAAACTAACCCCTATGGTGATGCACCTAACGATATTTCTCAGACCCATACAATTGCTTCTACACACAAGAATGGTCAATAACTTAACACTGGTTTACACAACTCAAAACTCCATATGCCTTTGCACCAATGTTTCATAACTAGGCTAAAAATGTCATGGACAACATCTAGAAGGAAGAAAAATGATCCTCACAACTTAGAATTTATCCTAAACTAACTCAACACATGTTATGACCTGCAAATTCATATTAACTGCATAAAGGAAAAGAAAAATAGGACAAAATCAAAGGGAAAACAATTCCGCCATAAGATTTCATCAACCATTTATAAAGCTTTTACATTAAAACAACATAATGAGAAGGTAAAATATATTAAATTATTGATTAAAAAGTGTTACATTGCTGCATAAGTCTACAAATTTGAGTTACAATGCTGTCCTCTGTTTGGAAAAGGCTACAAAAAAAGCTACAATGCCTATAGGAAGAAAGAAAAGAACTCCAAAACTTAAGTCTGAAGATACTTAAGCAAAACTGAAACCAACAACCCACACAAGTCCTTCCAGAAACCCTAGGTCGGATGAAGCACAAAAGCCAAAATGGAAGCTTCCAAAAACCCTCCAAAAGGTCCTCCAAATGCAGAAAAGTCAAGCAACGACTTGACCCATGAGAAAAGCATGACAAAAATCCTCCAAAATGGTCCTCCTACCTCCAAAACAGTCAAATACATCCTCCCACACTTTCTCCATGTTGACAAGTCATCACCAAATCTGTCACATGCCTCCAACTGGCCTAGTCACACTTTTGGTGTGCAAACATGTCTTCAACCACACTTTATGACTTCAACACATGTTTTTTATATTTTGCATTAAAAAGAACATTTAAACTCAAGTGATTTATAAATTATCACTTAGGTTAAATGTTTTACATTTTTCATAATAAATGAAAAATAATAATCATTGTTTAATCATCCTCCTTGAAATACATCAATACTATCACTCCAAATGTTTGAAAAATATTTGAGCCAAACTCACACCCTGCATTATAAGGCTATATTGGCAAAGTGATTTTACCAATTTCACTTGGTCAACATTCTAAATCTCCAAATGTATGCAAAAGGGCCAATGTTTCGGCCTATGTGAGTGATCAAGGAATTTTTTTTAAGTCTTTGAAAGAATTAGCATCTTCAAAAATCAATGAAGGAATCAAATGAATGTGTGGCTTTCAAAATGAAGCATAAGGAAAAAATGCCTAGGTCATGAAAATATGCAAGGAAAGCCTAAGTGTAAAAAATGAGACCTAAGGAAAAATTCCAAAGGCATGGAACTTCATCTCCCACGACATACATTAAATTTGTGTCTCATTTTTTAAAAGATAAGGAAAAAATTCCTATCGACTTCCATAGGGTTTCTAACCCTAATCAAAAGTAAAGGGAAAGCAAAGTTTATCACTTTCCTTTGAGCTTCAAGAGCTCCACTTCACCTGGCTGCCATAGGGTTTCCTTTGTAGCACTAGAAAATGGGATTTTCATGGCCAATTCTTGGCATTTTTAAGACTTCCATACCGTAATTTGAGGTAATGTGTTTTTATGATGTAGAAATCTAACCTTTTTTTGGTCATTTTTGATGGCCATTCTATGAGTAAGGGCCGTGGCTGTGGACATGTTCTGATCATGTTTTGTTGTTTCCATTATCTGTGGGTTGTTCTCTTTTCTTATAGCGGACATGATTGATGATTCCTGAAGCTCCACAGGTGAAATCAACTAGTATATTTGAATAAAAATAAAAGTTCGAGCTCAGGGGAGCCTCTGGTCAACTTCATATTGCTTTCCTTCTATGTTTTTTGCAAGTTTGTTGCTCATTCTTCAATGACCCACATCCATAACTCGACCTTAAGCTCTGACTATAGAAAACATATGAGCATTCCTCTACATTTTTTGGATTTTGAATCTCATTTTGAGCTTGGCTTCTATATACTCCATGGCTCTGTGTTACATACCTTGGCTCATAGTTTCGTACAGAGCTTTGTCAAATTTTTGGAGGAAAAAGTTTGCTCGAGCTCCTCTATTTCTCACAATGCTTTCATTATAGACTTATATGAAGTCTTTTGTGCACATCTTTTATATTCTCATGAATAAAAACCCAGATATAGGCTCCTAAGAGTGCAAAAAATAATGTATACTCTGTAGAATTTAGTGTTTCTTAACCTGTGCCTTGTAATTGCCTTCTTCATGCAAAAGTTAGTGCCTCAACCTTTGTTTTAATGTGCTCCATTTTACTCTTTGTGGTAGAAAATGTTGCATGAGCTTCACTATACAAATTCTTGTAAAGAAGAATTGCAACATCTCTTTCCTTGATTTTAAACTCAAAGACATCTCTCAACTTATTAATGAGTTCCTGCAATTCAAAGACATCTCTCAACTTATTAACGAGTTCCTTCAATTCAAAGATTACCCTTTTTGACTCTCTCTTCTTTTCCAGATCAGAGAGCCTTGCTTTTTTGTAATACGACCCTTGCAACTAGTCAAATTCTGCAATAATGCCAGTCATATATAGACCACCTTCTGCAACATGGATGCCTCTCAATGCAGAACATATGTCAGACAACTTTGACACTTGTGTTTCGTAATTTGTAGGATCAATTTCCCTATAATAGCATTCAACAAAATTGGAAACCCTGCAAAGGAAATTCATTGATACTAGGAAGAATAGGACCCATTCTAACTTGAGAGCACTTATTGCAATATGTATATCCATCATATAAAGGATAGTAGTCATCTGAGTCTACATCTTGATGTAGTAGTTCTTGAAAATTCAAGGGAATATCTTCTATTAGAACTTGATGGCTTCCATTGGTATGTTTATCACAACCATTCCTAGATGATAAATGATCACCTCACCATTCCTTTATGTGATTAAATCACTAGAAACTATAGCATGATAGTTGATTACAAGGGGCAGATCCTCCATCTCACGAATTTACCCTGTTGCACTAATCTGAGCCCAATGTGTACATTCAACTGCTTCATACAACATTGATTGAAAATGCATGCTACTTCTCCTTTGCATTAATGTATTGTCCCTTTTCAGTAGAAAATGATCCAAACACATCTATTGTGCCTCCATGACTAGCATCCTCCATCACACAGCTAGGATAGGATGGCCTTTCAAGAAATTCTGTTTTAACCTCCTGTATTTACACAAAGCACTATTGATATTGGGACAGTCATTTGGAAATATTGAATAATAACCCAAAAGAGTAAGTGAATTTTGTCTTTTATTTTTTGATGAGCATCGTAAAGATCTTAAAATACCTTTGTGCTTTGCATCTACTCATGTTGTTCACTTATGTCAATCAAAAGTTTACTTCATTTTATATTGTAGCTGCTTCTTTTAGAAGGATTACAATCATGCTACTCTGTCCTTTTAATCTCCATGGATTTTCCATTTGTAAATCATGCTCTTCTTTGTATCCTATACCATTTTGTGATTGCATTTTCCATAGTCAATAAGCAAACAAAGACCTTTTTGATGATTTCCCAAATTCTATGCAAGTTGCTACCTCCTTTGAGATCATTATTTGCATGCCTTTGAGCGGTTATCACTCCTTATAACTATCTATGTATGGACTGCACATCTGAGACTTCAAATTATTGCAAACCAATCTATATATTGACCTTTTCTAGATGACTATCCAAGTGAACACTTAAGTACATTTGGATCCCTCCCAGGTGCTACAACCTGTAGATTTTTTTATTTAAATTGGAAATACTTTTACTTGTGGACAACTTTTAGATTATGAATTCTCCTTTCATTTTCTTAGGGCCCCTACTTTACATGAAAACTTTGTGATGACTGTCCATTAGGATTGTCATGCTATGCAGCTACAATATGCTCCTTAGAAGTCTGCAAGTAAAACCAACCTTGAGGTTCTCTTATGCATTCATTTTTTGTACTTCTTTGCCTAGGTCTGTGCATTATAGACCAATTCTTTGCAATGTCTTTGCTTTTCATATTGCGAGATAGTCTCCATGATTGTGGCATGCTTATCCTTACCACCATTTACAAGTCTTAACATTACTATCCTCCTTGGAATTTCCTCTTGATTGCTAGTGTCTCTTCTTACTATAGGACTTGATATGTGTGCATTAAGAAACAAATTCTTCCCTCATCACCATTATATAGTGATTGCTTGTTGTGGCATGGTGGCTGTTATTTCAATTGACTACCTTCTTGTCAACTTGACTGTCCCTTTGCTGCCCTGTAACATACTTTCCTTGTTGCTGTCCTATAGCATGAGATCATTGTGAACTGCCCCTTTCCAACTCTGAAAGGTCATTGAATATTCACTTGGCACCATAGCCTTGGATTCAAAATGAGTTTAATCTCCTTGAATTATGATGCTTAATGAATACTATTTTTCAGTATTATTTCACTTACTTTAATCCTACTGGGTAGACACATGTCACCTACGGTGGTGACCTGAAAGTTCACCATCCTAGGTGATGTGTGGCTATCCAATAGGGTTGAGGTGAGATGAGTTGGACAACGTCTTTCATGCAAAAATGTATGATGATATATTTTTCCTTCTTGCTACCCCATTTGACTGATGATGGTTTTGGGCATGACTTGATGTTTCCTTCATTATTTAAGAGACACATAATTGAACTTGATGCATCTTTTGAATTTGATAATGAAAGTTGATCAACTAGTGTGATTCCATATTGATTTAATGCATTAATAATAGGTATATCTTTGGTCAAGTTGTACAATTTACTTTTACTTTCAAAGCATGTTGAGATCTACCCTTCGTGGGAGCCACATTTACCTCACATGCTATATTTAACTGAATCAGAAGAGTAACCAGATTTGTCCTAAATCTGCACATGAAGCAAACAAGTTAGAAAAATAGATGCATATTTTGGATGTGTTTGATGAATTCATTGTTTTCCAAGACATCCAAGGTTTGAATGATTATTTAATGAAGTTATGGATCAGTTTATACATGCATAGGTAGGTATGTATGTAAGGATTGAGATCTTTCATTGCTTAGAGCCTCACTCTAATATCATTTTTTTTCTAGATGCAGGAGCTAGGAGCACTACATAGCTGGGATGGACACAAGCAGCTTGGGGTAGCAACAACAAGGCAAGAGGGAAACTTTACAACAAGTCATTCTTAGGCAATGACTGGTCTCCACTCTTATATGCACATTGTGTTTCACTTATTCATGTATAAATTGTTTCTTTATTTTCATTGAATAAGTAAAGTTAGTCCCTTGGCTTATGAGGGACATGGACACTTCACGATTATCAATAAAAGATTACATTTGTATACATATGATTCTCTTTTCTCATTTCCTGTAATTGCAATATTGGAATGAAAAAATGTAATTTGTTTCATTTTGACAATTTTTTTCATGCATATTATACTTAGCAGACTTATGGTTTATCTTTTAAATGTTTAAAATGAACAACACAAAAAGAATAAACACTAAACTTGATTTTAGCTGAAAGCTAGAAATCAGGTAATAGTCAACAAGATACAAGCATATCAAGGAGAGAATCACTTATGTCACATCGACAAGGTATATCTACAAGTGCTCGGCGAAATACAACTCTTAGATATAACGAAGTAGTGTTGATGAGACATTGAGATATCGGTAAGACAAATAAGATTGTCTCATTGACACTCTTCAAGTAATGATCAAAAGCATACATCGCTATACCACCAGGAAGGTGAGCAACATATGTGGTAGAGAGGTATACACCGTAACCCCACAACAAGAAGCCTTGAGCAAGGCGGTAGTGAGGTAAACAACATAAGGGAAGGGAAAAATCTTGCCATACCACAGTGGGTATAATAAGAGATGATGGTAGTATGGTAATTGTGGCATCATTATAGTTTACAACACTAAATGCAATGAATCACTTCAGTCACAATCCATTCGAATAAATCATTTATGGAATCAAGAATATAGCCCACCAAAATACTCTAAAACTCTAATAAACATACTCTAAATTTTTTGTTGAAATCTTATTTTTAGGCATAGCCTACCAGAATGGAGTTTTCATTTTAATAGACATACAATAAAACCTTTGTTGAAACCTAATTTTTAGGCATAGCCTGCCAAAATGGAGAAGTGTTTCAGTAAAGAATGACAAAGAATGGTAAGGAGGCATATGATTCATTGCTATTTATCTCATTCCTGCTCTAATCAACAAGGGTTACAATGTCCGTGCTACTGTTTGTAATCCAGGTATTTAATTGAAATATGTTTGCATAATCTCAAATTCCTTTAGATGCTTTTGAAGTATCAATGTATCCTATATAGGGTTTAGAATGAATTCTTTTAATTTTAAAAAATAAATCAAATGCTTTTGAAGTACCAATGTGTCCTATATAGGGTTTAGAATAATTTCTTTTGATTTTAAAAAATAAATAAATGATGTATTATCCTGTGATTAGATAATGTGATGCATATAAAGCAAGTCCTTCAGACCTGCCATTGTTCCAAACCACCACTCACCACATTTCTTAAAATACTGCCTCCATAAGCAAAATAACATGTTTTAGAATCATGGTTGTTAGTGATTGACCATTAAGGTCACTACTTTCATCAAGATACAATGAGATTTTTGTTTTCAAAATTAAGGCATTATGCAAGATAACATTGTGAATTGTTTGTTGTGTACAACTCAATTTTCTTGCACATTTACTGCTTTGCTAACTACCTTTAAGACTGGATATTGCACCATCAGCTGCAATCTCAAACAACTCACTCACTGTCACTTGAAGATTCCTTTCATGAGCATCCTTGTATAAAATCAAACTATGCCCTATAGACTGCCTACTTACTTACTAATATAGGGGACTCATTGTTTCATGGTATTTTGAATTTTATTTAGAATGGGTTAATATGTGGCATTTCTGTGTAGGAAGAACATATTGTGATGCAACATTTTGGTATGGACAGTTTAGGAGAAATTGGATTGCTATCAGTGTCATAACCAGGTTGGATTGTACCTTGAGCCGGTGTGAAAAACTTCTGAGTTTTTTCGCTCCGAAGCAGAACTTGTGTGTAGGAATTTCCAAATATCTGACAAAGGAAGTTCCTACATTCTAAAGATAAAATCATAAATCTTCTTATCCAGTTTCTGATCCAACCTTACATCCTTAATATCCGATAGAGAAAGTTTGTACATTCTAAAGATAAAATCATAAATCCGCTTATCCAGCTTCTGATCTAATTTGAGGTCTTGAATATCGAACAGAGAAAGTTCCTATATTATAAAGATAAAATCATAAATTTTATTGGTCCAATTGCAGATCCAATTTCGAGTCATGAAGCTCTGACAGAGAAAGTTCCTACATTCTAAAGATAAAATCATAAATCTATTTGGTCCAATTCGAGGTCCAATTGTAAGGATTTGTCTTTTTAACTATACTTTCTAACATTTGTCTTGATACAAATTGTTACTTTAGAATTATGGTATTTCTTTTCTTCTAATGTTTTCAACCCTCATTTCAAGGAAGAACTCCGAAGATGGTTCCTTCAGATGGAGACTACACTTTTCCATTATAGGTTCCATGTAGAAACACCAGAAGCTTAGGTACTGTCATACTCAAGTACAACAAAGTTTGAGGTTACCTTATTCTCCCTGATACAAAATGTTGTCCTTCAATCCCTCTTAAGTAGTTACATTCACTATTATGGACTTCATCATTGTACCTTTCATGCATTCGATTTAATTTTTTATTTGGAAACATGTTGTCTCTATCTTTACAAGTGATGACTATTGTGTAAGCTTTTAATCTACATGACCGCCCATCATGTTCAATTCTTGTGACTATTATGATGCTTGGGGCTGCTTACTTTTAACTAGATTGTTAATGAAAACTATCTTGGAATCCTTGATGATCAGTTTTGTCAGAATAATGGCTATGTTGATAGTGGAATGTTCTTATTAATAAGGATAAATCTTTATCAATAAGGAGATTACCCCTTACCAACATACTCCACTATCCTTGCAAAGATTGATCTTTAATGCTTCATAGATGGTTTACTTGTGATTATCCTTCTCAAATGAAACAATAGGGCAGAAAGCTGGGCTCAACCCTTGTGGGAGCCACATTTCACCCCACATGCTATAACTAGATGAAAAAAACAACCTAATTTTATCTATACCTGCACAATGAGAAAACATGTTAGATAAAATTGAGCATATGATAGATATGTTTGATAACTTTCTTGTTTTCCTAGACATCTATGGTATGCAAGTTATTTGAATGCACATGATGATCAAATTATATGTTTATAGATGTATGCACATATTTTGATTGGTGATCCTTCATTTCTCTAACAAAACTCTTCTCACTCAAATGCAGGGAACCTAGGAGCAGCAAGGAAGACATCAACTTGGAGGCTTAGACAAGCGGGAAGACTGAAGATGATGCAGAACAAAGCAACCGGGATTCGTCATTGTCCCCTTTCTCTTTATGTGCATTTTTCTCTTTTGTATCTATAAATGTATAGTTTGATTATATGCATTCAAATAGTCAGTTCCATGACTTGTGTGGAACAACATACATTTACATTATCAATAAAGACTACATTTTTGAAAGGATTGTGCAATATTTCCTATATTATATGCATCTGCATAAGTGCAATCTAGTAATGTAATCTTCTAATTTTGTTTATGCACATGAATGCAATGTAGTAGAAATAAAAATGTACCTTACTCTTCATTTGAAAATCACAAAATCTCTACCTGATTGAGCTATTAAATTTTGTGTCTTCATGAACATATGTTGATACAAAATGAATGAAAGAAGCATCCAAGTAATCCTAATTTTTTCTGCCAACAATTCATACCAAAGATTTAACAATTTAAGGATATTGTAATAGGTAATTTGTATCGACACAAATAATATTATTGAAGCATTTCAAAGTTTAGGCCATAAGAATCATCCTTTTTTAAACATGGATTGTGTTGTAGCCAAAATTTCATCCTAATTATTTTTGCATACTTCCATTTTCACTCATCTCTTACATCCACCATATGCATAGAATTCCTGTCATAATAACTTAAATTTAATAAAATCCCTCACGTGATCTTATAAATAAAACCCTTGATCACAACATCAAAGTGTATTCCTTCTTTGAAATACTCCTATGATTGCTCATAGCATATCGCCAAGACAACACCATGTCAATGAGAGTTCCTCCAAAGTCTCCCCGACATTAGTACAAAGTACATATCATAAATGTAGATGAGACACCCCTATGTCGAAGAGACTTATTTATATGTCTCATTGATGATGTAAAATAGTGAATGTCAACAAGATACAGGCATATCAAGGAGAGAATCACTTATGTCACATCGACAAGGCATATCTACAAGTGCTTGGCAAAACACAACTCTTGGATATAACAAAGTAATTGTTGATAAGACAATGGCATATCGGCAAGAGACATTAACTTGTCTCATCGACATTGACAACCAACATCAGAGGAACATAAGATCTAATGTCAATGAGACATTGAGATATCGGTGAGACAAATAAGATTGTCTTATCGACACTCTTTAAGTAATGATCAAAAGCATACACCACTATACCGTCGGGAAGGTGAGAAACATATGCTGTAGAGCGGTATACACCGCAACCCCATAGCAAGAAGATTTGATCAAGGCGGTAGTGTGGTAAATAGTAGAAGGGAAGGGAAAAACATCGCCATACCAGCATATCAAAGAAACAACGAGCATTTTAATTAAAAGTCTCTTCGATAGTTATGAAATGATGATTAGTCCGACTGATGCGACTAACAAAAATATCGATGAGATTACTGCTATTAATGAAGATCTTGATCATAAAGGTGGTGTGAGTGCCATTTATGAACCAGGGTTGGATGAACTATCTTTAAATTTGATAAATCCGACCTCAAAGAAGTTGAAATCACTGTGAATTGTAATTGAAGGATTTGGAGAACCAAGTTGGACGGTGGTAGGAAGCTAGAAATTTGCAACATTTACCAAGCAAGTGGTCTAGACTCAGCTCAAAGTATTTTCTCAGTAAGTAGATGAAAGAATTGCATGACTAGGGTTGAGATGGATAAAACCCCAAGCAAACGGAAAGCAAAAAGACATAAAACTTAAACTAGGCAATTGAATCAAGACTTAATCAATCAATGTCCTGGGTTGGGGCCAAAATCTAGAAGAATAGCACAAATTAACCCATCATATGTGACATTAGTAGATAACAACAAAAATATAGGAGATGTATGGACTCTGTTTAGGGGTTACAACCTCTTTATTTATCATTATAGGAAGAAATTCTGGCATAGCCTAGTGTCAAATCCGTGGAATCTGAATTTGGGTAAACTTGTAGTACCTAATGTCTTTGTGAATGTAGAGTTAATCAAGGTGTTGGAAAAGAATTACAATCTGAAGACGATACCAATTCATTTTCCTGATGGGTCACAGTTCACGGTCATAAAGCCAGATTATATTTCCATGATTTTTCAGCTAGACACTTCACTGAAAACAAAATTACAAATTAGAGACTTGTTGGAGGAATACCGCACCATGGAAACAAGTTACAAGAGGTGGAAATTGCCTCTACATAGGGTTAAAGGTGCGGGTAACCAAACTATGAGGTTCTCTAGTGAAGATAAGCCCACATTCTCTGTGGCTTTGTTTGAAGAATACTTTCAATACACTTATTACTCAACTAGTCAAGTATTGGGAATTGATGTTCTTGAGAACATGACAATTGTTCCCATGGTTTTAGCCACAGAAATCCAGAGCCATAATTCTCGGCCCTATGTTTATGTAGAGTATTTATCAGAGGCCATCAATAATGCCCTCAATATCATCAAGAATGACAGTGAAGCCATTAATTTCAAGCACTATTCTCTTTTCATGCACATGATATTATATGAAGGGAAGGTGATGGGGATATGGGGTGAGGAATTAAGAATAAAAGACTTAGATAATGATGGAAATTCAAGGCCTATACAAATGTGGACATCTGTGTGGGACAACAGGTGTGGGAGGTCCCACTACCTATATTTTGAGGAATATTTTGTCAAACCACTATACAAGATGCTAGGCCACAAATGTGACTACAACCTCTCCTCAGTGATCTTAAGATTTCTCTGACCAAAAGATATGGGTCATGAAGCAGGGATAAATCACAATTGGGGGGACTGGTACATGTTTGGGGATTGTACTATTATCAGGGTTTATGGATTTGAAGTTGCACCTTATTGTTGCCTAAGACTGTGCCAGACAGAGTTGCTTATTTAGAGATCATAAGGCAATTGTCATTTTCAGCTTTCATGAATTTAAAGAGCAGAATTTTGTGCCTTCCACTTTATGCTTTGGTGATTTCACTATTATCTCTGATTTAGGCTATGACTTGGTTAGTGGTAAACTGGATTATTATGGCTTTTTGGTTGGAAACAAAAGGGAAAAGTTTGATCCTGAACACTTCATTTGTGATGCCAAAAATTTTTACAAATTGAAAGGGTATGAGCATAGTTTCCTTTTAGAAGATGTCATCAGAAAATGTGAAGAAAAGCAAAACATGATGAGAATGAATGCCTATAGTAGGGTTATATATGATGGTTGAGGCTTGGAAGGTGAATAATAACCTAGGCTACGTAGGGGCTTTCCCTGAGGTATAGGATCCCATAGAAAGAATTGAATAGTTAATCCTCCATGAAGAAGAACTGATAAGAGATGTGCCACTTGTGGCATTTGAAAGAGGAAGGGGCATCAGTCCTAGGAGGCAAGTAGAAAATATCACACCACTAGATCACTTATCACCTCAGCCTACTCCTGAAGTGAGCTTTTCAATTGGTTCCCCATCCATGGAAGAAGATAACACTGAGGAGGAAGAAAAATTTTCACAGTTTAATGTTCCTGTTATACCCCAATATTAGATGCCATTGGAAAGAAGTGTGATCACCTTTGAAGCCTCTGATGAGCTATCAAATGATGTGAGGCATCATGCAAGTCAGGAATTTGTTGCAGATGATACTTTTGTGCAAACTACTGAATTTAAGTCCTTTATATATGAGTATAAAGGAAGACTAATAAGAGAAAGGTTAAAGGACATTGACCCTGAGAAAGAGGCTTATGCCTTGAAAGAGTTGCAACATGAAGTTGATAGGGAAATGAGAAACATGACTATTCAGAGAGGAAGAGCATTATTGCAAGAAGTTGGAGTTATGGTCCTTCTTGGGTGGGATATTAGTTCAGCCATTGTGTTTCACAACTTTTTGAAGAGAAAAAATAAAACTTTGAAAATAATGGATGAAGCAGGTGACAGGGTCTATACAGGGTCAGGGTACAATCTTGATAATACCACTTTGCAAATTTGTGCTCTTTACCCCCCAGGAAAGAAGCCTTCTCTCATTGACCATGATCATATTTTTGGACATCTCCTGGTGCAAAGAGTAGGAGAGACAGGTCCCTTGGAGACTGCTGACTTGAATGTGAATGTAGCCAAATTCACCAAAGCCCAAATCCAAAAGCTAGTAAGAGCTAACCAATGGCTGATAGAGGAAAATGACAGGTTGAATCAAGAATTAACCAACTACAAAGATAGGTTGCCTGCTTCTCCAAGGCTTTACTCTCCTTTAATTGAACATGAAAGAAAATTGTTAGAGGCCATGTCTGAGACTGCTCAATGGAAGCATAAATTTGAAAAGGATCAAAAGGAATAGGAAGAACTAAAAATAAAATTGAAGGCTACTTCTTTTGAAGTAGCATCAGGGATAATTTGTATGAAATTTAAAGATATGTTCCAACATGCAGATGGTGTTTGGCGTGTTCACAGTGAAACATACAAGGCCCTCGTGGAGCATGGAAGTCTGCTTGATAGGATGAAGGAAATGGAATCCCATATCAAGGAAAAAGATAGAGATAATAATGCTTTGCTCCAAGAATTCCAAAGCCTCATGAATAAACATGAAAACTTCCAGAATATCTTGACACAGGAATTGAATGACTTCAACCAGCCACTATGTATGGCCATGCCAGATTTCCTTGAAGAAATAGATTTGAAGGATCAGGAAATTTGGAAAAATGAGATATCAAAATATTTTCCAGACATCCTTGATGACATCAATGATGAGGATGAAATTACTCAGGAAAATGCATAAGTGGCTCGAGAGGATTGTTGGATTGGAGAATCTGATGACAAACACTCTATAAGTGCAAACACTTATATACTTGAGAAGCATTGATTGCATGTCAAAGGTTAATTTGTTCCTTGCACAGAAGCTATGAGGAGGTAGTGGAGTTTAGTTTTTGTGGACACATTAACAGATTATGAGCCTTGAGCAGGATCTTAGGTGAGTCCTGAGATGCTTGTTGATGATTAACGGATTGTGGTTCATCCAACAATAGAATTTTTTAAGTTTCTATGTTATGTTAGTATGCTTTAGTTAAAGAAGCTTGATGTAACTTTTTGTGAATGAACTTAGGCTTGATGCTTCCATTAAATAGAGAGCAAGGTCTGATTTTTATCATCATATCATCATCATTTCAATCCATTAGAATAGATACTAGACCATCTCATTCACTTATTCATATAAAAAAAACTCATGTTATGTATGTTTATATTTTGAGCAATATAATGGAGCAGATACATTATAACTCGTAATCCATTTTTAGTGTTCAATTGTTGTGTCGATTTTCATGCTTATTTATTGCTTTGTTGTCTCCAAAGTGGTATTTTCAAGTTGTTTAAATTTGCAAGATTTATCAGGGCACATTCATTGTTACTGTGTGGATGCTTTGATTGGTTTTTGGTTAGGTATGAATTAAAGTCCTTTCAAATAATTTACTTTAATTGGCTTGTATTAAGGATTAAAGTCCTCTTAGAGATTGGCACCCTCTTATGGTCTAAAAAGTTGTGTTTTTGAGACCCAACTGATTGCAAATAACTCTAAAAATTGAGAAGTCTATGAAACGGTGTATATATTCTATGAAATAGTGTATATATTCTTGTACTTGTAAATATTCTTTTACTGCTATGTCTATTAAAGAAAACAAAGTTTGAATAAAAAATGTACCCTTTTTGTAAGTGGTATGAATTATTTTTAGGAAGAATCTATAGTGTTTACATTTTTAGTTTACTAGTTTCAAATCTTCATTTGCCATGTATATAAAATTGTATGTGCTCTTTATCTCAAATGACATAAAGCAGTAATATCATCAGAATCATGGTTTTCAATTTCAGCACCATCATTGTCCACACTTTTCATATCATGTTCACTTTTAAGTACAATCATCAAAATTTTATTTTTATTTCTTGTCCCAATTAATCTTGATTCCTTTCAGCACAACACAATAAGTTGCATGTTAAATTTCGAACATTTTCTTTGCATTTTTTTGTATATATTATTTTCTGGAGTGCATTATTATGTAACAGTAATTTCCTTGATATGTCTGATAAAATAAATGAAAGCACAATGTTTTTTTTTGTCAAGGGAAATGTATGGTGAATACCCTATGTCTTTCAAATAAGTGTGCAAGCGAAATAAGACATAATTGATTGAATATGATTTTCTACTATACAATTGTTTTTTATGTGCTTTTTACTTTTTGCATGTGGATTACCCTTAGAAAGAGACTACTTATATTTTCTTAAATGAAGCCTTTACATTTTCTATCTACGAAAGGAATTTACTGCTTGATAACAGGTTTGTGAACTTAATACAAATTAAGATTGGTGTAAAAGGACATCCCCACAAATGTTGTTTGGTCTAGAATTATAATGGAAAATAAAAAAGCTTGCTAGGAGAATAAAATAGGTTTTCAATTGTTCAAGTACAACATAATATTACTGAAGCATTTCAAAGTTTAGGCCATAAGAATCATCCTGTTTTAAACATGGATTGCAAATAATTCTAAAAATTTAGAAGTCTTGGTCATTAAAATTATTGTCTGCTACAATGTCATCTAGTGTATCATTGTCAATGTTCATATGTTCTTTCAAGTATTTAATATTATCATCATCCTCATCTTGACCTGTGTCATCTTCATCATCATTGAAATTTGACTATAGACCATCTATATTGTTACCAGATGTTTTGGATCATCATTTTCTATACCATCCATATTGTTGTCTTTCATAATATCATCTATTTTTGTCTTTCATAATATCATCTAACTCTGGATTGTTGTCTTCTTGTTCCTAAACATAACCATCTTCAACATCATCATGGATGTCAATTTCTTTGATGTTCTCTAATCCCTCTCTCTCATTTTGTTGGCCATCATTGTTTTTCTCAGTGTCCACTAATGCATTGTCAAATACATGCCTTAATCTTGGATCATAATGTATGACAAATATCCATTTCAGGTCCAAAATATCTTCATAGAAAAATACTTGCACATGAATGACATACATATATTAGACGTATGATATAACAATTTTATTGATTAATAAACACATGTATATATTCACAATAAGCTATGATTAATAGATTAGTAGTCACTACAGCTTCTTGATCAAGTTAAAGAAATGCACGCACAATGAATTGGTAGAACATAAGGCTCCTTATCCTCAGAGGTAGGAGCGATGAGAATCTATAGAAAACAATCCACTATGGTATCATGTCTTTGTGTCCTCTCAAATGTATACCATCTACACTTAAAAATACAACATTTAAAAGAGCGGTAATCCAACTCAATAATTTCTTGTATTTTCCCAACATATTGTAGATTCCCTTCAATTATATTCTTATCTTTTGAGCTTGATCGGCTGGATTGCTCAAAGTCAACCATGATTCCACAATCGAAGGATCGTCTCTTTACGTCTACACTTTCTACACGATAATGTCGACCATATGCCCACATTGCTGGATATTTCCTCGCCTGTGAAAGACCATTTATTTTAGTGAAAACAAATATAATGATGAATATTAAAATAGTTAATACTGTCAAAAGTCGAAGGAAACAACATTTTGTAAAATTCCAACTATACCTTTTCTTCACATCCTCTAGACATGTTGATTTCATCTTTTGTTATGTTTGAATTTGTACCTACATCTTCTATTTGATTTTGAATTTGTTCAATAACCCATTCTAGTGTGCAATATTTGCCCCATTCCCCAAGTAGATGAGTGGGAAGTGGAGTATTCCTTGGGTTCGATCTCTTAAACTGTCTCCTTGCTTCTAACACTTCTTCTCTCTTTTTATCATACAGATCAATCTATTTGTTCATAAAGTCCATGTCATACAGAATAAACTTGTCGAGTATAGAACTTTCATCTACACCAATTACATGTCAACATGTTTATTTCAAACTCCAAATGTCATGTTGTTAATTTGACAAATAAATTATAGAGTAAATTAATGATTACAAGAAAAACAACCACATTGATCATGAATTTACTTACTGTTGTACTTCAACACCATTAGATTGTGGTTTTATCCAACAATAGCTATTTGATGCTTTCGTTCTTCATCCCAGGACCATTAAGATATCTTCCAAAATCCTTACCAAAGAATTCACATGGAAGAAAAATGCTTCATTGATACATTACCCTTATTGTACAACCTCTAGATGTGCCTTTTTTAGACATATTTTAAAGAGTTTTCATATACCTCTCAAAGAAAAACATCCATCTTGTTGATACGACACCCACCAATTCAATGTCATCGACTAGGTGTATAAGTAAATGGACTTGTAGGTCCATGAAACTTGTATGGAGCTCCTTCTCAAATACACATACAATTTTTGCAGTTTCCTTCTTCCATTTTGGCACTTCACATTCGTGGATCTTCTTAGAGATCACCCACCTAATATAAGAATAGTAAATTAGTATGAACCTTTAGTCATAAATTAAAATGCAATAGAATATCTCTATGTCTCTCACACATGAACATTTCATATAACCACATACCTTGTAAATGCTGACAATCAACTTATGGCATTCCTTAAGTCAACTGTAAGATAGGAATCCCCCCTAATTTCCAATGGCATGATATGCTATCAAACACATTTATGAAAAGTTCATTAGTAATTTTTTGTCACACAACAAAGTATCAAAATAAATTTAGTGCTTAATCAATGTTACCTGTAAATGTTAAATGCTGATATATAATACCTTCATTAAATTATGAAAATCATGTGTTTTAAATCCCGTGATATATCCATCAACTGTAAAAGCTTTAGCCAATGATGAACCATGGTCAGTAGGTGTCCTTATTGAACAAATGGCATTTTTTAGTTGGTCTAGCTCTTTTTTTTTCAAAATCCATGGAGCTTCTGCATATGTTTCATTTTCCTTGTTTGGCCACAAATGTTTTCTACCGAATTTGGTATGCGAAAGAGAAATATCACTCCTCATAGACAAGGTGTCCTTCTCTTTGCCTGATATGTGTCAAAATATAGAATCTAGGACATTTTTGAAGATTTTCATAGGATCTAATAGGTGAGATATTAATAGATCCTTCAAGTAAGGGAGCTCATAAAATATGTATTTCCTTTTCATTCCTTTTGGCATATTAACTACAACTTGTTTAGTTCTTCAATTGAATCACCCCAATCAAAAAAAATCCTCACAAGCTTTCAATTCAACATCTTCATACTTCTTAAGCCAATTTCCTAGACCCATAATCATGGGAGGGCCTCTATTTTCAACTTTTCCATCAAGTTGATTCTTTAGGTGATTTCTAAACCTATGATCTAGTGGTAGAAAAACCCTGTTGTTTGCGTAAATAAATTTATGTAGATATTTAGAATACCACCCTTGAAATTGTTCTACACATCTTGGACATGTAAATATCCCCTTTGTTTGAAGCCTTGCAATTCAATAAGTAATGTTAATAACATAAAAAAAAATAGTATAAAACTAAGTATGAAAGTTGGGATGAAAATAAATTATGAATGTAAATACGTAAATATTTTATCTTACCAAAACAAACACCAAGTCCTGGGAAATCATGAATAGTCCAACATAGCACACCATACAACATGAAGGACCTATTTGATGGAGGACATGATATGTCATACATTCTTATGCCTTTCCATAGCAGTGGCATCTCATCAATAAAAGGCGCAAGATAAACATCCATGTTTTTAACTTGATGTTTTCCTAGAACAATGAGAGTCAACATAAGGTGCTCCTTTCTAACACTCATCCATGGGGGAATATTGTATACTATCAATCCGACTGGCCAAACACTATAATTTGAGCTTAGGAAAGAGAATGGGCACACTCCATCAATTGCAAGACCAAACCTGATACTACAGGGTTCATCTTTGAATTTTGTTGGCCATTTTTCCTCTATGTGATTCATTGCTTTGGAGTTGGTCAGAATTCACATGAATCCATATTTACTCCTGTTCTTTGCATGCCAATCCATCAATTGTGCTAGTGAATTGCAACGAAACATTCGTTGAAGTCTAGGTATAATTGGCATGTGACGTAAAACCTTCTTTGGAACTATAGGACCTTGTACATCTGTACGATATCTCTTCTCTTTGCATACATGGCATTCTACCTTGTTTTCATATTCATCTCTATATAAAATGCAATCATTTTTACATGAATGAATTTGCTTATATTCAATCCCCAACTCAACCAACAACATACATGCCTCTCTGCAAGTTGATGGAAACACATTCTCTTCAAGGAATATTTTATTTTTGAGTGCCCTATAAGATTTCCAGAGATTAAATCAATTGACTATTTGACTTATGATGAACATGTTTGATATATCAATCTATACTAGAAGTGTTTATATATAATATATGGTTTTAAAATCCCCTTAAAGAAATATAAATGAAGTTGATGAATGTTTATGAATTATGTACACCAATTGATAATGCAAAGTAAGAAATAGATTTCAACTCACTTCAGTAGGGTAGTGAATCCTTTGTCTGACCAACCAAATAGTGACTTGATTTCTAATAATATTAATGTGCATGTTAGTTTTGAGGTTCTACTTGCACCCGAGTTGAACACGGGTGTCTTTGCTGCTTGCTTGATGGAGTCTTTGATGTTGTTATCATCAACTTCACGTTAATTGGTAATTACACTATCATTGTTACTATCAACCATATCATCCATTATTGTCATAATTTTTCCATCTAAAGAAACACTGTAAAGCATTTCATTCAATCTCTTCACACAACTGCATTTTTCACTGTAAGTCATCATCATTAAAGGCTGGAGTTGGCATGCCATCGATTGTATCACGACTCTCATCGACTCTTCAAATTTCTCAATTAGTGTTCTCTTCAATCTTTCTCTTGTCACCTTGGTATGGTTTAAGGATGGTTTGGATCATCCCGTCCAAATCTTAATAACACAGTTGGATCTTGGGTATTAGTATGTGTTTCATCAAAATCTTCTACCTATCAACAAACACAAGCATTATTTAATGTTTGGAAATAATTAGATAAATCATAAATGTATCAATTTCAAAGAAATATAATCAAATATGGCGTAAAAAATAAAAATAAAAATTGTATGAACATATATACCTACCTCTTCTTCAGTGCAATCATTTGTTGTGTCTGTAGTATCCGTTGTCATATCCTCTTCCACCCACTGTCATCATGTGATTTAACAGTTTTAGGTCCATGTCCATGTACATATCTTCTTCTTTTTCTAGTTGAATGCTCAGGCTCTGCATTTGCTCCAATCTCCATCTAAAATAATTAACAACATGCATTAATTTATGTCAAGATTGGATAATACATTATAAATTTCAATGATACTGTGAAAAAGATGGACGTATCACAAAATGCCATCAAATCATTTTTTCCTAAGTTAAGTCAAAATTTGAGTACCTGATGTACCGCTTCATCCGTTGTGTCCTCATTTGATATGACACGACTTGTTGCCATGGCCTTGTCTCGCCCCTATAATACACCAATTATATCATTTCAACAATTATGCTATCCAACAAAAAACCTCACTTTAGTCATATATTTGACATATTGATATCTCCTCTATGTTGTAGAATTTGTGAATTCATAAACACCTTCCTCCTTTGGTTAAGGTTGCTTTCTCTTCTTACCTCTATTGTATCTGCAGATTCAGTTGTCTCATCTATTTCCACCCACTTTCCTCTCAGTGATTTAGTATTTCTACGCCATCCACGTCCTCTCTCCATGGCCTCCTATGTGAATAAAAATGCTTCCACAAAAGCTTTCACCACACTACCACCGAGAAGGAAGAAGCAACTTGCGGGACTGCAGTAAAAACTGCTCTACCACACCGAGCTGATGAAGGAGCCGCCGAACAGCGGTGGTCACTGCACTACTACACACCAATTGTAGAAGACTTGCGTGAGTCACCACAACACTTCTAGGAATAGAAGGAAGACTCACGTGCTGCCACAAAAGCTTTCACCGTACTACTGCAGAGAAGGATGAAGCACCTTGCAGGACTGCTGTAAAAATTGCTCTACTGCACTGAGTTGATGAAGGAGCCACAGGACAGTGGTGGTCACAAAAACAAGGCAGGATTTGAAATTATTTTTGACACTCTGGATCCTGTGATACACAACAATGAAAATAGTCACTATACAGCAATGATAGGTGCCCAATTAGGTGCACTTGGTGCCACCTTAAGTGCCCCAAACAGATTACATTAACGATCAAAAGCTGGTGCTAAAGTTGGCATTAACTAACACTGACTAAAGCACTGACTACTGAATCAAAATCGAAAATTTAAAAATTTCCCGCGTGAAGGAAGAGAGCAGGGTGCTACCAACAACTGATGAGAAATTCGATTTAGTTTGCAACACCATAGGTAAGGTTACAATTTTTTTTTTCTTCGTTGAATTTGTGATTGTTTACTGCTCTTTGTTTTGCATTTGAATTCATGATTGTTTACTGGTTCGTGGCCTAACCTGTCTAGGCAACCTCTAAATTGTCCCATCATTATAAATTGTAAAACCTTTGAGAAACCAACAAAAAATTTTACCCTACTGATTTGAGCTTTGGCTCAAAATATTCTAGCACAAAGCCAAGACGCCTTTGTATTCTTTCCCTAACCTGGGTATCAAGGAAATAGTGAATTGTTTGGAAAATCTAGGAATTGGGTCGGTCACTACTGAACAACTGCCGAAAATAAACGCATAAACCGCTTAGTTTTGCCTAGTTGCACCATAGTCACCAATGCCATGACAAATTCATGCAAGATTGCATTATTAAAGAGTTTTCATGATAAGGTTATCAAAACTAAGCAAACCAAATGAACATATTTTCCCCAAGTTATCAACACTAAACAAACCCAGTGAACATGTCACTTCTGAGCATCTGCTGAAAATAAATGCAGAAACCGCTTGGTTTTTCCTAGTCACACCATAGTCACCGATGCCATGAAAAATTCGTGTAAGATTGCATTATGAAATAGTTTTCATGATAAGGTTATCAACACTAAGTAAACCCAACAAACATATTTTCCCTAGGTTATCAACACTAAGCAAACCCAATGAACATATTTTCCCACAAAACAAAAATTTCATACCACAAACTGGACGATAATAATTTTCCCTAGGTCGCCTCAAAATTTCAAGCAATAGAAGGAAGCGAGCATTGTCAGCAAAATTTGGCCACAATGAGGTAATTCATTGTCAATTTATAGATTTGCAAATGTTTCCATTGTTTCTTTGAATTTTACTTTTTAGTTTTTTATTTCAAAATTTAAAAGAAGAAATATAATTTAAATATATATATATATATATATATATAGGGACATGATACTGACAAAGATAAAGAGGAATTGTAGTTTTTAGTTTTTTATTTGAAAATTTAAAAGAAAAAATATAATTTAAATATATATATATATATATAGGGACATGAGACTAGCAAAGATAAAGAGGAATTGTAGTTTTTTGGTTTTTTATTTCTAAATTTAAAAGAAGAAATATAATATATATAGAGGGATATGAGATTGACAAAGATAAAGAGGAATTGGCTTCCATATTGGGGGTAGAGGCAGTGAACAAATTAGTTAATTTGGATTGGACAACGCTTTCTAGATACATAGAAAAACAATCTAGTAACGCCCTTGAAACATTGCAAACAAATCAATTGTGTGAAAGGGAATCAATTGATTCCCCAACCAGTCCTGGATTGAAAAAAATATCCAGGAGGAAATCAGTGATAATAAACTCTAAGAATGTGGAACAGGGAGTAGATACTTCCGATGTCCTAGCCACTCCTAGGAAACATACTTCTTCCACCACACCATGTTATCAATCTTGCATTGGTAAGTACAATACGAAGATAAAATACGATATGGTTTCAGGGGAAGTCCGAATGATAGATGCCGGGAAAACATTTGTGAATAGGTTGAAGGAATCATGCCTTCAACAATTCAAAGACCATCTACATTTTCCATTCTCACAGATACCCATGCAACTAAAAAAAATAGTTATCCATGACATGGAGACTGATTTTGGCACATGTTGGTCTGTAAAGAAGATAAAGCTACAAATGTATAAAAAATGCAAGAGATTTCGGGGAACCAAACAAAGAAGATAAAAAAAATCCCTCTTGAGCTAAGGTAGAAAAGAAGGCCAATTGATGTAAGTGTGAAAGTATGGAAAGAGCTTGTAAAAGCATATGAGAAGTCTGATGCATGGAGGAAGTCTAGTGAGGAGAGTATGCAGGTATTTGAATTTGGTCATAAGATTATATCAAATTTATTAAACGATATTTAAATTTTATTTGTGCGGATCGATGGATCGTCAGGACAAAATCGACAAGGATCGATCATCGTCGTGCGGTAATGACCGGCATCGTTAAATCGATATGGCCTACATCAAAAAGGGTGAAAGAATGTTACAAAACAAAAAGTGGAATGATTTTGTACTCTGGATGGAGAACGAGGTATCAATAGTTGAGTTTCAATAACTTAGTTGGATATTGTTTGTGTTAATATGTCAATTTGCATCTCTTGTGTTGAGTTGTTTATTGATGCGTAGGATGAGTAAATAGAGCTCAAATCTTATGATTACAAGATGGCCATTTATGTGCATGAATAAATAGTAGAAGGATGTAGATGGAATGCATAAATGCTGGTTGTCATAGAAGTCAAACTATCAAAGTAAAAACACTGATCGAGTTAACATATATGCATCATTTGCATAAACAACTGAAATGCGTAACAAATGTTAATCAATACATTGAATTTTGAGATGCGTTGAAATAATTAAAAAAACATGTTTTGGGGAAAATATCAACAGCATGGGGGAAGAAAGAATTAACCCTAATAAAATAATTTTTTGTTGTTCTTGATACACCATCTGTAATTTTTCCTTGGATGATAGTACTGAATTTCTATATGTTGTACCCCTTAAATGTCCTACATGTTACAAATATGGAATAACAATGCACAAATTTGTATCGAGTCCAAAGGCCAAGGCATTTTGAATAAGGGTAGCCAAAATTGATAAGGATGCAGTCACTATTACACATATTGACAATCCAAAACAGTCATGTAAAGACAACTGCCTGTGAATCAATCAAATTATGCACATTCAAATCTAAGTTTGAAAGCTTGCATTTTAGTCCATGCATCTAAGTCCTTGTTGAAGATCGAGGGTGTCAACAACAAAGCTAGAATAACTCTCCTTAAACCATAGATAGTTTTAAAGTGCAATATTTCCAAATTCAAATCCACTTCTCAACTAAGGAAAGGAGGTAGGATTTTCAGGCGCTACCTCAAATAGAGAATGCCATAGAAAACATTGAAATAAAAGATCCAATAAGTGAGACGACATAGCTATAGACCATAGATAATCAAAATTCTTGCAATGCACAGATGCTTGTGATACAAAAAAAAGGTGCTTACACATTGGCTAAATATATCCTCATCAAAATGACTAGAAAGAAATTTCAAATTTTTAAGTAAACTCTGACAGTCAAGAAAAACAGTCATAAAAATTGGAAGTAAACTTTGGCAGACATGTAGGTGAACTTAATTCATCTGAATTTATGCCTCTTGGTAGACATTAGAATCTCCCTTCCTAAAGTTTGGACCACATCCATTACCTCCACATAAAACTGGACATCCTTGGTCTTCTTGGTTCCCACGCCATGATATGGTTATGCAAATGAAAATGAAGTAAAGTAATCATCTCCTTCTTCATTGGCTGGAAGAATGCATGCTTAATGTTTTGATACATGATATCAACTCTCTCTTCTGCTCTCATGGTTGAATACCAAAATCCATTATGGTGGGCCTGCAGAGTTCTAGTCATCTTTCATCCTATTCCACCAAATGCTAGCCTGATCCACACGTCTGCCAGCCTAATTGGATTTGTTTTTAAAAGTTGAAGTTTCTCTTGAGTCACTAGTGTAGCTCTCTTTGCCTTTTCAGACTCTTTCATTGCTACAGATCATCTCTAGGATTTAATCATTTGTAACACATGGTTGATGTGCTTTGAATCCTTGCATCTAAAGGAAATTTCCTTAACATAAATACTGCTAGGGAATTTCAATGTTTCCATTGTAGTTGTAATTAAAGTTGATACCTATAACATTGAAAATTATCCTTATATAAGAATTCCCTCCATCTTGTTGGCTTGTAACACTCTTGATGGTGGCTACATGAAATCTTATTCTAATTCCTCTTCTACATCAAAGGGTTCATATCCTTGGACTCATCTGAATTATCAGAATCAGAATCACTAGCTTCCATATTCAAAAATTCCCAACCACCATCTTCAATAAATTTATTTGGATCATCAGTAATACTCTTCAAAATTGGCTGCCAGTTCAAGTTCATTATGCTTTCATAATAACTTATATCCATGGATTTCAACCATTCCTTGATGCCATCAAGTGAAGATTGAGGAATGGCATCAATGCGGAGTACATCCCGCTTGAAGTCTTTGAAAACAATAGCCATATCAAATTCCTTTTGCCCAAGTCCTACTCTCTCAAGGTTAACAATCTCAATCTCACTAATAGTGATTACTAAGAAAGGTAATTCCACCAACTCTACCAAATAGTTTACCGTAGGAACAATAAAAGTAGAGGCTTTGAAAGGAATCCATGAAAACCAAGCTCTCTAAATGGTATACCAAACTCTAGTTCAAAATATTTCAAATGAAGCTGCTCCCATAGCTCTCTTACTCGCTTGACAAATCCTTGAAACTCTATATTGATTTTATTTTTCCTGTCCCTCTCTTGCTGTTCTTCCTCAATTTCATTAGGATCATACATTGAACTTCTTGCCCCTCCTAAACTTTTGACCACATCCATTACCTCCACATAAAACTAAACATCCTTGGTCTTCTTGGTTCCCATGTTGTGATATAGTTATGCTAATTTAAATGAAGCAAAGTAATCATCTCCTTCTCCATTGGCTGGAAGAATGCATGCTTAATGTTTTGATACATGATATCAACTCTCTCTTATGCTCTCATGGTTGAATACTAAAATTCATTATGGTGGGCCTCTAGAGTTCACTCATCTTTCATCCTCTTCCACCAAATGCTGGCCTGATCCACAAGTCTTCCAACCTAATTGGCTTTGTTTCTGAAAGTTGAAGTTTGTCTTGACTCACCAGTATTAGCTATAACTATTTTGAAATTTTATTATGGTATGTGCATTTTGATATGATGTAATATGATTCTGGTTTTGCCTCATATGTTGTAATATTAGATATATAACAGAAAAATAAATTATTGCATGAAATAAATAATAACTTTTCATTCTAAATGTTTTTTTTTTGCAGAACATGGGTCTTCTA
>VDFB02272227.1:0-39786 GCA_007258455.2 Sequoia sempervirens
AAATTGTAAAATGTTCAAAGGAGTCTTGTTTAGTTCATGCAAGGTTAGTCACTTAGGGAACATTGTGTCTAATGTCTCGAAGAGAGGACCAATCAAAGAATAGTATATTCACAACTTATGGGATGTAGTGTGTCACATTAGGCCACCAAGAGGAATGTAATATACTAAGAAAGATCACACTTATGAATGAAATCACACCCAATGTCATCCACAAAGTGATGAACACATTACGTAAATGAAAAAGATACACTAGGAACCAAGAATGCACATGAATTATGGTAATGTATGCCCCCCACTTTAAAGGAATTGCCACACATTGTTCTGTGAGAAATTACTTTAAAGTAGAGAAGGAAGTTAAAAGAAAAAAGAAAACAAGACATGAGAGCCAACTTAGAAAGCCCTATGCCAAGTCATATGTTTCAAAGTTATGCTATGTCATGTCAAGGAAGAAGGAGAAGCAAAGAAAAGGAAGTTTTCTCCCAGAAAAGAAATCACACCAAACACATAAGGGATCTATGGATTTGGGATCAATATGTTCATTGCTGCAATGTGTTTATGAAAGAGTGTAGAATTTTCATCATTCCCCAAAGCACATAGAATTGGAAAAATGACACAAAGAGTGCAAAAACAAAGGAAAACGAAAGTCTCTTTTGGGTCAACATGGAAGAGACATTGTAGTCTCGACGCCTTGCATCATCCCTAAAAGAAAAAAACAAGCAAAAAGAAAGAAAACAAAAAGGTGAAAGAAAATGAAAAAGCTCTTGGGTCAACATGAAGGAGACATTGTGGTCTCAATGTCTTATCTAGATCATCCCCAAAAGGAAAACAAAAAACAAAAAGAGATAAAGATAAAGATCTTGTGGGTCAACATGGAAGAGGCATAGGGCATCTCTACACTTTGTGTCATCCCCAAAAGGATAACATAAAACAAAAAAGTGAAAAAGACAAGGACCTTTTGCATCAACATTATGGAAGAGACATAGTGCATCTCTACGCTTTGCATCATCCCCAAAAAGGAGAACACAAAAAAAAATAGAAAAAGATAATGTACGACATATTAAAGAATAGAGATAAAAATAGAAGTGTATGAAGAGATGGAAACATCAAATACACAATATGGGGGAACATGATACACACATGAAAATGAAAAGTAACAAGTAATGCAAATGTAAGTCAACGATTAACTAAGGTTATTGGTTTCTCAATCTTAAGTAGTTAAGTGGAAAATTAATAACATAGTTAAGAGACAAAGGAAAATTCATTTCAAGGACAAGGCTAATGGCTTCTTGTCTTCCAAAAAGTGTAAAGGAAAGAATGAGCTAAGGTGGGTGATGTGAAAGAATCATGCAATAGTGAGAATAAGGAATTCTACAACTATGGCATGACGAAGGGGTTTATATTATTTTAAGGTATGACAGAGAAACAATCAATATCAGTGAAGTGATACTTACCCAGTATTTCCTTCAATATTCAACATTCTTCTGTTCAATGTCCAAGAATACGATGATATTTACAAAATGGGATGTTAGAGTCTTTCGGATGAATAACCAACCTATTCATAGGTGGAAAAATTATAAGACCTTTATTTAAGAGAAATTGAAGTCTCCTTTCACATTTGGGTGGAGGATGTGTAGGAAACTTGATCTTTTTGAGTTTTTAAGATCATTTTCACTTGCTAGATTCACCTTGTTCATGAATAGGAGGAAGAGGACCCATAGGGATCCTAACATCCTTGTCATTAGAAGGAGATAATGGTTATTCACATGTAAGAAGAAAGTTTAAGTTAGGAGGAGCATTCAAGACCACTATTCTAGCATCCCAAAGTCTCCTAGGTTGAAGAGGATTTATATCAAGATGAGAAGGATCATGATATCCTAGTCCTATTGTGAGTGCTTTAGTTGATTTTTGTTCAAGAAGTTGATGGATGTCATGTTAATGTTTTCTGTCACAACCTTGTTTACTTAAGATAGTGAATCCTTTAACATATGTCTCTTTTGTTGGTAGATGTTCAGCACTCCCCTCAAGATTCATTACATGAATTAACTACCTCTCATGGATCCAGTAACTCTCACAGTTATATCGAACATTAATAGGTCGATCTTTTGGTGCAACGACAACTGTGTTTCCAACAATTTGTATCAGAGTCAAAGGTGTCGGGTTTGAATCCCCTCGATTAATACTGAGGGGGATATTGTTGGCAGATGGTCAGTACTCCCCTCGGGATTTGTGACATGGCTTAACTACCTCCCATGGATCCGTTAACTCTCACAGTTGTATCATGCATTAACAAGTGATCTTTTGGTGCAATGAAAACTATGTTTCCAACACCTTCAAGGTTGATAGAAGTGTTTATGACTTTGTGATCATAAAAGGGTTGTGAATTTTATTGGTGAGAGGAACTAGGTCCACTTAAGGGAGGAACCATAGGTCCTATAGTGACTTCAGGATGTAAGTATGCAAAGTGATCAAGAGGTGCAATAGTGGGACGGTCTTGTGACCTCATGGAGGGATAAAAGGATGCATTTCTTCTAGGTGATCAAGGAAATCATTGTAGAAATTGGTCTTGCTAGCATCATCTTGTCCAATGATATCTACTTCACATGGAGGAAAATCATGAGGAGTTAAAGGAGGATGAGGTTGTTCAAGGTCATTAGGGTCACAGCCAGAGGCACAATTGGAAATGTCTACCAATGATTTTAATGAATTCCAAAACTTATTGAAAGAAAACACCATGATGGAAATAAACTAAATGTCAATAAATGATGAAAAATAGAGAATCTATAAATGAAAATAGAGTGCAAGAACAGGAAACTGTAATGCAAAAAAATGCCAAAAATATTATGAAAATTTTGTTTAAAAAGTGCATAGAGACTGATTCACCCTGGGTGGCGAATGAGTCCAAGTATGATGTTTTTATGTGTTTTTCAGAATTTTTAAAATGATTTTAAGGTTCTACAGAATGCAATCAAGGATGCAGAATGCAAATTTTTAATTTTTCAATGAGATGTAATGCAAAAATGAAATCTAAATGAAGCTTACACTAATGCAAGATAAAATTTCCTAAAATGCAAAAAAAAAAATAATGTACTCATTGAATGTAAATACAAATGTAAACTAGGATGCAATATGTAAATGAAATCAGAAATGCAAAGTGATTTCATGTTAGGTTCACCAAAATGAACCATTGATTTTTGGCTCCTATGGACAACTCTTGCTCTTCTAGGGGTTTTCACCTGAAAGGAGGGAGATAGGAGCAAAAATGCTAATGCTTCATTCAAATAATGTTATGTGTGATGTTGTATAACCTAAATGAAGTTAAATAAATTTAATTGACTAATCTAAATGAATGAAAATGAATGAAAAAGTGAAATTAAAGCTATGTTTGAAAACACATTATGTTATGAAAAAATTAACTAAGTGAAGAAAATATGTAGAACAAAAAGAAAAGGAATGAATATGAGTGCACCTAGGAAAAATATGATGAATCTAGAATGTTGTGGATGCTAACTGAAATCACTGATTTTTCATAGTGGGACTCATTCGCCCAAGGTGGCAAATTAGTCCTCCTCTTGGTGAAAATTCTCATAAGCAAGTTTATGTCTGTCGGGATCCAGAATCTAACAAAATTCATATTTTTTAGTACTAAGGTGGGACTCATTCGCTGTAGGTGGCAAATCAGTCCTCTCCCAAATTTCTACAAAATCAGGAGACAACTCTGCAACACCATACTTGGAAATCACTACTTGTTAGGTTGTTGAAATCAATTATGTGGGAAACAGACAAAAAAACCTTCTCCAAGCTTGAAATAGACTTGAGTTGACTTGAAGCACCTAGTTGACTTGTAAACCAATCTTTAACACCAAAAATCTTGTCAAACATGTATACCTAGGTTTGTAAACAAACATGCAATAGGGAAAAATTTGTTTAAGGTTAGTGAATAGGGGTTTGCCTTGGTCAAACCCCATTTCTAGTAATAAAACCTTTAATAAAATAATGAAATGCAAAGGAATGATAAACTAACAACATGCAATTGGTATTAACTTACCAAACCCTTGATGATGCAAGTCTAAAGTAATTTCAATGGATGCTTCAAAGTGCTTGAATGCTTGAATATGATGTATAAATGTTGGAGAATTGTAGATGTAAAATGAGGTGAAAATCACTTATTTATACACACTTGTGCCTTGGTTACCTATTCATACCTCATCACAGGCTAACATCAAGTGTTTTTGAATAAAATCCTCAAAGAAAATTTAAAATATTTTGAATTTGGGGCCAAGGGGAACTCATTCGCCACCCATGGCGAATGGGTCCCACCTAGGACCTGAAAATGTGTGTCGGGAAATATGTTGTATTTAATGTTGTTTTTTAGGATAATACTAAAAAATACACTTAATTAAGCATATGAGAGCATAAAGGGGCCAAAAAAAGCATAAGAAAGGGATAAATAGTGAAGATGTGCCTAGAAAAGCATGAAATCTTATTACAAGACTTTACAACACTTCAAAATAGGACTTGTTAATGAATAAAAAGGTGATTTTTAGGTGAATTATAATAAATAGAGTCTAGACGAATGTAGAAATTTCTTACAACACTTCACAACACCTTCACAAGACGTTGTTCTTTGAATTTTAGTACCTAAATAAGCATGTTGAAGCTATTTTAGTACATAAAATCAAAGAAAAATAGTTCCAACACCATGAAAAAAGACCTAAAAGGCCATGAAAATGGCAAGGGGCCATTTTTCTATGAAAAAATTAAACACATTTTATAATGTTGAATTAGGGAGAAATAGGTTCATTAAGTCTAGAAAAGCGTGAAAGTATCTTACAACACTTTGCAACACCTTTACACGAAGTCGTTAAAATCATGTTATTTGATTTGCAAGGGTCCAAGACCTAGTGTGGCGCATAAAATTCCTCACAACACCTGAATAAAGGCCTCATTAGGTCCATTTTATTATGAATTAATCCCATGTCAAGCAAAGGGTACTTTTTTCTATGACACAGTTAGGTGAAAGAATTAAAACATACTGGTAAGAGAAAAGGAAATCAAAGAACAATCCACATTTAGATTAACAAAAATATAAATGATCTTTAGTAGATAAATCATCTAAGAAGGAGAAACCTACTTGTTCATATTGCAAGAAGCTTGGGCATATTCGACATTCTTGTTATCAGAAGGATATTGATGAATTGAAACATCTTCTCAAAAAGAATCATATTGATTTTCCTTCTAGAATGTTTGATTCAAGCTCTTCTTAAAAATATTCTAATAAGAAAAAAGGTCATGCTGGGTTGGTTACTACATTAGGAAGAAAACAAGTAGCTCATTGTGCTTTTTCAAGTCCTGGATTAGGAAAATGGCTTCTACATTTTGCAGCATCTCATCAAATGACATCTTCACAATCTATATTCTCTTCTTTTGAGCCTTGTGCTATATTTACTATTCTAATGGAAAATAATGCATACATGAGTTTAATTTGGAAGTGATTTATTATTATTGGGGAGGGAAATTTTAATGATGTCTTGAGTGTAGCTCATTTGTCCATTAATATTCATTCCACCTATCAAATTACCCATGGTGGAGATGGGAGGACTATGGAATTCACTCCTGATTTAGTTGTCATTAGATAATTGGAGAGTAGAGAGGTTAGTGTGACTAGGATGGTGGATCATTCATCTTGGTTGTACACCTTTACAAAATTAACTTTTTATGATGAATTTTCTCCTTTAGTTGTTGATCACACTTATAGTGTGGAACGTGATTTTTAGGAGAATTTTGGCTACTTGAACATGGGTGTTCTCACATAGGATCCCATTCTTGATCCTTTCATTTCATATCCTCCATCTTCTCTTATATTTGGTGATGTTCATTTTGTCATAATTTTGGCCTTTTCTGATTTAGAATATTATGATCTACATCATATTCTAGACACATCTACTTGGGATGAGTACTTGACACACATTTTTGGTTTCTATTTTTAGTACCACATTTCAAATATGGGAGACACCATTTATTGCATTCAACTTCCCTTTAATGGAGATCATCCTTCTTCAGTTATTGTGAGGGAACAATTTGACCCTCTTGTTCATTCTCTACATGATCATTCTCCATAGTTTGATGTGAGTTTGGATAATTTTGGAAATAATTTGGAGGAGGCTTCTTTGTCTTCAAATAATGTCTCTTTATCTTTGTATTATGTTCTACATCCATCTCTATGAGATTATGTATTTTCCACTTCTATTGTGTAGCCTAGAATACTTTTTTAGAGTGTGTCAAATTTTGGCATTGACATTGAGACAAGTTTCAACATACTTCAAAGACACCACATATCATTCGTATTCCAAATCATTATTTCAAGAATGGGAAGAAATCCTACATATCATCTTGGTTTTGTTTCTCTTCAAGGGGAGTAATTTTGTTTAAAGAGATTGGATCGTCTTTAATATTCAATCTTGAGCTTCTACCATCATTGAAAGAGACTCAATATTGAGGGGGGGCTACATGGTCTCTCTTCTTCTCTCTTATGTGGAGTCTTTTTCCACATATAGTGTTTTGTCCTCATAATTCATTGAGAGAATTTTTTTATCTCTTTTGGGGAGGATTTTTATCCCACTAGGGTTTCTCCTTTTCTCCAATTGTGAGAGATTATATTTGTACATTAGAACCTAACATGGCCTCATACCTAACACCAAAATTTACATTATTTGCATAATATTCTACTCCATAGGTTGTACTTAAATGGGGATGTTGGTTTAAATAGGTATTTTTCTTATCAAGTTCATGTTTATGTCCTATTTACATGTTATGTTTACTTCGATCCTATGGAATATTTCTAGAAGTCTTAGGTGTCATCTTATCTTACCATTTCATTTAATTATTTTTTCCTAGGTAATTTAATAATGTTGAAACCTAGTTATGTATGGAATCCTTTGAGGAAATGACCATTTGAGGTTGTCCTTGTTAGTTATTTGAAACTACAAGGCTTTATCCTCCCTTTTTTCCTATTTGTTCACCTCTTTTTTTTTCTTCCCTTTTACTATCTTCTTTGTTCAACTAGTCTTTGTTGGAAATTTTGAGAGATTGAGAATGATTCTTCATTTTTAACATCATTGTAGTTTGTGAACTTTCACCATAAAAAAATACCACTTTTGATGAACGGTGATCTCTATTAATTAATAAGGTCCTCTAATATTTAAGAACTTTTATCAAAGTTTATGTTTAGACTTTAAGCTAATCTTTAGTCTATTTTAGCTCCTTCCTCGAGGAAAAAAATTCATATTTGGAAGCTTCTAAAACTTTGATTCCTTTTATTTTAGTTTATCTTTTACAACATCTTCAATGAATTTGGCTTCTTCTAATCGAAGCTTCAAATCTAAAATTATCTTTTTATAATTTTCACCATCTTCTTGAATTTTGTCTTTTAACTTTGAATTCCACTTCTTGATTCTTTTGATTTCATATATGGTGATGATAATTTCTTCCTCAAGATCTTCTATAGTATCTTTCTCACTTTTTTATTCTTTGTTCCTTTATCTTCACACCTTGGAGATTTTTATTTTATTTCTATGGCCATGAATAGAATTTATTCTCTATCATTTTTGGAGAATATTTTGTCACTTTCCTCAAATGAGCTATTTCTTTCTTGAACATATAGGCTCTTATTATGTCTTTATAAATTCTTCTTTTAAAATTTCCTTTCAGTGAACTTGTTATAATGAATTTTCTTATCTTTTCCCTTGTCATAATATACTTCCTCTTTGCTTCTATCACTTCCAACCTATGGAAATTTGGTAGAAAAATGACTTTATTACCAAAATTAAAAAATTTAAGAGTATACATACATTTTCTCTTGATAGTTCCTTTATTGAATGTCTTCACAAAGATAGCCCCTTCCTCATCACTTGAACTTTCACTTGATATGGGTCCATTGTTCTCCATGCTTCTTGATGCTTTGGAGGTGGCTTCTCATTTGGATGATGTTCCTTTTTCACTTCTAATTTTATAAGTAGTAAGAACTTCATGTAACTCATCCATCTTCATAGTGTTTAGATCCTTGATTTCTTAAATGTCTGAAACTTTGCATCAAATCTCATGGGTAGATATCTTAAAACCTTTTTCTCAATAACCTCATCATTTATATTTTCTCCAAGACCATGAATGGTATTTATGATTTTATCGACATGGAAAAAATACGTGACAATATTATTTTCATCCTTCATCTTCAAATTTTCAAATTGTCTCTAGTGGGTTTAGAGCTTTTCCTTTTTCACTTTGTCATATCCTTCATAAGTCCTTTGAAGCTTATCCCACATCTCTTTTTCCAATATGAAATGTATTATTTTGATAAATTCTAATTTATTTATACAACTTATAATCACATTCATATCTTTAGCATTGTTCTCACTTGCCCTCTTTCTAGCTTGATATGTTGGTGGAGTAGATGGTGACATATAGCCATCCACCAACATATTTCCATATGTCAAATTGATGTAGATCAGGGTGTGAGGATCACAATTCAACCCAAAAAACCACTAGTCAAAACCCTAACACATCAAACAAAAGATTTTTCTTCACAAATAGACCCTTTACCTTGTAGTACATTAAACACTCCTTTTTGGACCTAATTTTCTAACCAAGCCTCAAACCTAGAAACCAGTCACCATTTGAGATACCCTTTCTATAGTTTCACAACATATCCAAATTTTAGGGGTCATTACTTTGGAACATAACCCTCTATTTTTTTTTTCTATGCTTAAACAATGGCCTAATTAGGCTCCCTCAACAAGGCACTTATTGGTTTTACACACTCCAAACCTAAAATATCCACTAAAAACCATTAGAAATGTCAAATTATGTCTACACATACAATTCCCATCCCCTATAATGGTCTCCAATAAACTCTTCTATTAAATCTGATTTGTATGCATCACTTTTGCTTTAAAACATGAAGTAAATCAACTAGGGCATCAACCAAATTTTCCCAAATCCTCATCCTTTCTCTTTCAACCTTAAAAAAACATATAATACAACCTACCTACACCAATTCCACAAATTACCAATCATTTTCATTGGTGGAATTGATCACAAAATATAATTTTTACTCTCAAACACTCAAAACCAAGGTTTCTAACTCATTTTTAGAAAAAAAACACTAAAACTCACTCAAATCCTCAAATGAAAAAAGATGAAAATGAAATTTATTTCACTCCTTCATCAATTCCAATGCACAAATGAGTACTTCTAGGTCGTACCAAAATGTACAAGTTGTTGTAGCAGCAAAATTCAATGTAGAAAACATAGAAAATAGTCAATCTTTACTATTTAATCCTCTAAATGTACATCCAAGATTTTTTTCAACCATTACAAAGAATATTTAATCTTTTCCAACCATATCCAACCAACTATAACTAAATTTTAACATCCTAACTATTCAACTTCCCTTTTACATCAAAAATGCAAAAATGCAAACTTGCATAGCAAATTTTTGCATCTTTTAGCCAAAATGACAACTTTGCACAAACTAATACAAAATGACTCAAAAACATGAAAAATAAATTAAATATGGTCTAATTATACCTTTTTCAATAAAAAACATGACTCAATCACACAAAACCAACATTTCATCCTCTTTATGCATCATTTTCACCTTAAGAGCTACGGTGCCCTACACCATACTCCCCAGACAAAAGGAACCAAAGTCCCCTTGAGGACAGTGTTACTACATTAAATCCAAGCTTGATTCCATCATTATTTGATCTCCAAGTGCTTACTCCATCAGGGAACCCCTTCTAATGATCAAAAAATTCAAAAACATGATTCATCCTTTGTCTTGTTGAACTCTTTGCCACCTAGAAATTGCTCCAACTTTAATCACCTACTTGATGGTTGTTCTTTGAATCCTTCATATGAAACTGATTTTAAACATATATCACCATCTATAACCTTATCTCTTGTTTCCTTGTAATGAACTTCCTCTGTCTTTACTCCCATTGTGTGCTTGACTTTGCTCTTTTTCCCCTGTAGTCTATCTCTAATCTCTTCACCTTTGCTTTTCAACTCTTTCATTTGATGCTCTACCCCTATGACTATTTCTTTATTAGGTTGGTTAAATTTTGATTTGACGAAATTAAAATGACCACTACCCTCTTCTAAAAACAATGAATAAAACATCCTTTCCATCATCATATCTACATGCTTCTCAAACCAATCCCTCATCCCAAAAATCAATTCATCCTTGACCTTCAACAAATCATATTTTGACACCAACTCAATAACATTTCCCTATAAGATCATATTCTTCATGTCTTCTATCTTCACTTCTCCAAGTCTAGGAGTGGCTGCAAGGTTCCTATCCTCCTTTTCCTCTACCTTTACAAACTCTTTCCTACCAACTAGCATCACATTAGCTTGCTTAGTTTTCCCTTTATCATATTCTATCAAGGGTGTCAAAACAAAAGAGATTCCATCTTTTTCAATTTCATATTTATTTCTTTTACCATCATACAAAACATTCCTATCAAATTTCCAAGGCCTCCCTAATAGCAAATGACACACATCCATAGGCAACACTTCACATAGAATTCGATCCTTATACCCTCCTATATTGAACTCCACCAAAGCTTACTCATTAACCAAAAAAAATTTCCCCTCATTCAACCAAGAAACTTTATAAGGATTATCATGGGGTATTCTAGGAAAATGGAGTTTCTCAACCATCTCTTTAGAAACCATGTTATCTATGCTTCCTGAATCAATTACAACCTTGCATACCTTACCCATGTAGTTACAAGTGGTTTTGAAGAGTTTCCTTATTTGTGATGGATCCTTTTCCTTTCATGCCTTTATAAGTGTTCTCCTTAACATGAGTGATTCTCCAACTTTAGGATTAGCATGTTGTGATGGAATGTTTACACTCTCAGTGTCATCTTCTTGCACCAATTGAGTTCTTCTTTCACCTCCATGTGAACTAGAAGCTTGACCTTCATTGAACTACCATGCTTGGTGTCCAAATTTGTTGCATTGATAGAACCTTACTATGAATCCTTGTGAGCCTCTTCCTTGACCTCTAAATATACCTCTAAGACCTAATCTACCACCCCTAAATCCACCTCTTTCATCAACAACTTGTTCTTTGTCCTTGTTTGCATCTTCTTGAATTTCATAGGACTGTCTTGGAGTAGAAAATTTCCCTCTTCCTCTATTATTGCTGCCTCTACCCCTAGTTTGTGTGTCTTGCCTTCTTTTAAGTTTTTTTCATCCCTTATTTCCATTTGATAACACTCCTCAACCATTCTTGGATTTTCCAAAGTTAACTCATCCTGAATGTTGAATCTTAATCCACTCAAATATCTAGCAACCTTATCCACTTCATCCTCCATGTGACATTCCCTTATACTCACCGCATAAAATTCTTTAGTATAGGCTTTGACATCCATTTCCTTTTCTTTCAGACCTTGAAGTTTCTTAAACATTTGAATTGCATAGTCAGATGGTAAGAACTTACCTTTCATCTTTGCCACCATTCTTTCCCAAGAAACAAACTTTGACCTACCTTTCTTCCTCCTTTCAATTTTCTCATAATCCCACCATAACAAAACATGACCCTTCAACTTTGTTTTTGCAATCTTCACCCTTTGTTCCTCATATACATCTTCACACTCAAAATAATTGTCAAGTGTTGCAATCTAATCCAAAATTTCTTCATCATTCAAATTACCTCCATACTTAGGTACATCAATCTTCACCTTTTGTTTATCTTCCTTGACTGCTCTTAGTAACTTATCCATCCTCAAATCATCAGGATCCAATTCCTCTTCCTCTTCTTCTTCGGAGTCACACTCATCACCCATGACCATACCTCTTTTCTGACTTTTTTCCAGCGTAGCAAGTCACTACTTCAACTCTCTCATCTCTCTAGCATGCTTTTCCTTCAACTCATTCACTTCCCTAGCAATAGTTTTCCCTTTTGGAAGCATTTTTTTCACTTTTTGTTTCACACTTTCCTTCTTGTTGCACTCTTTCTCTCCCTTTTTCAGATCAGACCTATCCTATGATACCAATTTGATGCAGAGTAAGGTGTGAGGATCATAATCCAACTCAAACAACCACTGGTGAAAACCCTAACACATCAAACAAAATAATTTTCTTCACAAATATACCCTTTTCCTTATAGCACAACAAACACTCCTTTTTGAACCTAATTTTCTAACCAAGCGTCAAACCTAGAAACCAATCACCATTCAAGATACCCTTTTGGGTTTTTCACAACATGTCAAAAATTTAGGTGTGGTTAATTTGGAAAATAACCCTCTATTTTATGTTGCTACGCTTGAGCAATGGCCAAATTAGGCTCCCTCAACAAGGCATTTATTGGTTTTACACACTCCAAACCTCAAATCTCCATTCCAAACCCTTATACATGTCAAATTAGGTCTACACATGCAATTCCCATCCCCCATAATGGTCTCCAATCAACTCTTCTACAAAAACCTACTTCTATGCATCACTTTTGCTTAAAAACATGAAGTAAATCAACCAGGGCATCAACCAAATTTTCCCAAATCCTGATCCTTGGTCCTTCCAACTTCAAAAACATAAAAAAAAAACCTACCTACACTCATTCCACCAATTACTAATCATTTTCATCAGTGGAATGGGTCACAAAACAATATTTTTGCTCTCAAACCCTCAAAACCAAGGTTTCTAACTAAAAAAAAACACTACAATTCACTCAAATCCTGATGAAATAAAATGAGACAAGATGAAAATGAAAGATAGTTCACTCCATCAATTCTAATTCACAAATGAGAACTTCTAGGCCATACCAAAATGTACAAGTTGTTGTAGCAGCAAAATTCAATGTAGAAAATGCAAAAAATAATGAATCTTTATTATTCAATCCTTGAAATGTATATCCAACCTCATTTTCAAAAATTACAAAGAATATTTAACCTTTTTCAACCATATCCAACCAACTACAACTAAAATTTAACATCCTAACTATTCAACTTCCTTTTACATCAAAAATGCAAAAATGCAAAATTGCATAGCAAATTTTTGCAACTTTTAGCCAAAATTACTCAAAAACATGACAAAGACATTAAACATGGTCTAAATAGACCTTATTCAATCAAAAACATGATTCAATCACACAAAACCAGCATTTGATCCTCTTTATGCATCATTTTCACCTTAAGAGCTATGGTGCCCTGCACCACAAATGCATGAGCCATCAAATAAATGCACATCCTCATACTACAAAAATAATAGTTTTCTTCATCAAACAATGGTGTTCGACTTGAGGAAAACCCTTATTGACTCACCATGTGTGTTCTTAATATATTTCCTTCAAGTGGTTAGGCTTTTGGAAGGAAGTTGATCTAATACTAATTGAAGAAAACACACACTTATACTAAGAGGGGGGGTGAATTAGTATAAGACTAAATTTTTCAATTTATAACTTTAGCAGTCACAAAGAAATAATCAAAGTATACAAAAAAGAAAGATCTAACAATAGGGAACACAAGATGCACACATGATTTTATGTGGAAATCCTTTCGATAAAAACCCATAGAAAAATATTGCTTTTATAGTAAACTTCTTACAACTTCATAGGCACCAACCCACGACAAACACCATTCCCTTCCACTGAGTAGAAAATCAACAAGAGACACTAATCTCCTTGAGTGAGAGGCTCCAACCTCATGATATTCCAAAGTAGAAGGCACCAACCTTCAAAATGCAAAGTGATTATTTGATGTTTTTGGATCTACCCTAGATCCACTCAAGGAATTCAACAAAAATATTCCTTAAACCTCTCCTTTTAAACCTCCACTTAGATCTACAATATGATCTTTCAAATATGCTCAAAAATCTATAATATATTCACATAAATTTATAATATGACCTTTTTATTTATGTTCCATCATGAGTTCTCTCTAATGTTACTTCTCAAAATAAGATCAAATAAGTGTCAAAAATATGCTCAAATAATTGATAAATAGTTTCTATAATAACTCTTTCTTTCTATTCTTTGTACACCAACAAATTTTCTCTAAATGATATTGCAATTGGATTTATGGATAACAAGCCTTCAAAATATCCTTATTTATACATCTTCAAATGCCTCTTCAACTAAGATTTTCATCCCCTCAAATAGGTCAGCGAATGAAATAAATATTTTTTTACTTGTTTTTTTCATTTCCCAATGTTGGGTGCACCTCTCTAGGGGTTTCCCCAATTTGGGAACCCCAAAATAGTAATAAAATTAATTTTATTTTCTTTTTATTCCCCAATATGGGGTGACTCCTGATGAGCCCAAAATGTGCTCATAGTTTGGATATTATGATGAACTTTTAATGCCTTTACTTTTGTTATTCATGGTTGTTTAAAACTCTTTTGAAACCTTTTATGGGGATATCCTGTAGCAAAACACTTTCATGTTCCTGCAGTTTATTGTGTTGACTTGACTACATTTATTACCCTGTTGACTCCCTAAATGACTGGTATATCGCATACAGTTTTTGAATGATGAAATAGATTTAAATGTGTGATTAATGAACGGATATTGTGTATATGCCATACGCTTTTTCTTTCACATATGTTACCTTTTGTATCGCAGGTTGTTGAAGAATGATCGAGTCAAGTGCAGCCGATCTCAGCCTTGCAGTAAATTCCATTTCCTGCACGACTTCGACGAAGCTCCGGCGAAGACTCTTTGACTGAAACCATTGGGAAATATTTTTAATGACAGTTAGTTTCGAAAAAGTGGAGCGCTAGATTCTCTCCGAATTGGGTTGAACGCATAAATTCATTTATGAAGTTTGTTCCTTGATTCTGGGATACACTTTACATCCACATCTTTCTTTGATAGGGTTAGTTAGTTAGTTGCTCTCCTAATTTTAAATAAAGTTCTCCTCCTGCGCGAGTGAGAGGGGAGAGAGATGATAGTTAGAGTAAGATAGAAATATAGTGATAGAAAGATAGCAGATATCATGTAAGAGTCAGTATGATAATGAAAAGAAGAATCTGTTTGACAAGAGACAGAATTTGTTGTTAGTTTCTATATCAACAAAGCAATGTATACCATTCTGTTTTCATGAATAAAGTTTGATGAAGTTTTGAGTTCAGCACCTACGTAATCAGTAGATGCTTGCTAAGGGGGCCCACTTAGTAAGTATCTGTAGCTAGTTAGTTAGCTGTTCTTTTCTGTTGATCTTCAGTTAGCTTTCATCTTTGAAGTTTTCATACAAACTCAGTCTTGTATTGCTCCTGCAGCATAGGGAATCCTTCCCTGTGCCTGTTCCTGCAACATAAGACCAGTTCTTAGTTTGTGTTTCAGTCGTAGCTATTATGGTTTCTGTTTTAATCAAATCATAGTTGAGCAAAGAACTTGCATTACCTTTCTCAGAGTAGATAGAACCCTTCCAAGTATGTATTTCATGTTTTAACTCTAAACTACTATATATTAAAGGCGCTATTTAAAGATGTCTCTGGTTTGACAAGAAATGAACATCCATAGAGAGATATTAGTCAATTGTTGAATGTCCAATTCTCGTGAAAGGTTTTTACCGTGATTATCCTTTATGGCGCTATTTTTAAGCCATTGCTGTACGGCATTAGTTAAGGATTGTCAAGTCATTTTTAGTAATAGTTTAGTTTGTTAGTCAAAAAATCAAAATCTTTGAAACTACTCATTCATCGACAGATGTATAGAAGAAGAGATGCACTGAAGGTTCCTTCCAGAAACCTATTTGTTGAATCATCATTTGACCCAAATTTATAATGAACCTAAGGGAAAATCCAGACCGCTTCTATTATTCTGCAAGCAAACATGGCAAATAATCCACCTAATAATCCACCTCCTACTTTTGAGTTTCCCATTGTTCCCCAACGAGATACTGACAATCTTAAGAATATACCTTCTTCACTACTTCCAAAATTCTATGGCCTAGTCACAAAGGACCCTGAAACTTTTCTGTTTGAGTTTGATGTTCTCTGTCGCAGTTATGACTACAATACAGATGCCCATAAGCTAAAGTTATTTCCTTCCACCTTGAAGGAGGGAGCTCTCAGATGGTTCATGAGTCTGGGAAGAGGTGTTGTTGATAGTTGGGCAGCCATGCAGACGAAATTCCTTGAGAAGTATAAGGAATAAGAGTGTCAGCAAAGGTGATGACATTTTCCGAATTCAGCAAAAGGAGGATGAAAGTCTGGAAGATTATATTTCCAGATTTTTGTTTTTACTAAAGAGGAACTCAAACCATACTCTCAACGAGGACTTTCTAAAACTACTCTTTATAAGGGGAATCAATGATGCCCTGGGATAGATCACTGAATTGATAGAGATATAACCCAACCTGGACATATAGAAAAGGTCTTAATCCACTCCCTGTTAATAGCAAATTATACCATGCTACAAAGTCTCTTCTCAGGTGGATTTTCCATGGAGACAAATTATTATCCGACTCAAGTATCATAATACACACAACTGGCAAGTCTAAAGAAACATGATTTAAGATGAGGCAGCTTGGTACGAAGAAAGTCTATACTGCATGTGTACAATGACCAAGTGATGCAGGCTAATTTGGGTTACAATACCACCACCTAGTTAAAGAAGATGATCATACCCTTTTGTTGCAACAAAGGAGACTATCCAAAGAGGCATGTTCAAGATCCTTTAACATTTGAACTATTCACTAATAATCAACATAGTAATCACCCTAGAATCCACCTCAACTGTTGGCCTACTGACCCTTACAATGGCACCTCCCATGAGTCAAGAACAAGGGACAATGGACCGCACTCTAAATGAAAAGAAACTCAATGGAGGTCCCTGTCATCAGCAAAACAAAGCCGATCTCATTCCCGCAATTTTCCATAGATTTAACCACAAAAGCCCTTATGCCCTCTCGCAAAGAATCGCCATAAACACTGCATCTCAAAACAAATGCATATGCTTTCCAAATGCATTACAATCCCAATGAAGAAAATATACACCATCTCAGTCGAAGCCAATCAATATCAAGCTTATGCCTTAGACGTTAATGACATCCATTTGAGGTCTGAAACTACTTTACTTGCTCCAAAACTACCTCTGATTACTGAAATACCAGATTCTCCCCTTAAAGAATCTACTGTGACCACGATCCTACTCGAAAGTATATGCTTCATACTTGATATTTAAGAGTCTGTTGTGTCAAGACAACCACCTTTTCCTCAGAGGTTGCAAAGTACTGCATTTAAATCCATCGAAGAACCCACTTTTGATATTCTAGATCAGCTCAAAAATGTATAAATTCAAATCCCCTTATTTCAGGCTATTAAAGATGTTCCCATTTTTGGAAAAGCTATTAAAGAGGCTTGTTTGAAGAAGCCTAGACAGAAGAAAAAGGATCCCCAAACAATTCATGTCTTAGGGAAACTGGCTGATATAATGTTAAACAACATCCAAAGAAGTTGACTGAAGTAGAAATCAGAGTATATAAAGGTGATTGTTCTTATGCAAAATTCAGAAAAATGTTGTTAGTAACTTGATGTAACATTTGAATAAGTTATTCATATTTTAAAAAGTGGAAAAGAAATTAGAAATGAATTATTTCAAAATACTAGTTACTAAAAATAAAATAAAATCTATTTGGTGAAAATTTAAAATTTCAATGCAAGAGTACTTAAATTTAGGAAAAATAAGAAGTAGGTGTCTCATTCACCAATTCAACTATAATAAAATGACAATGATTTTTGTAAGATTTTAGTATATATAGAGGATCAGGTCCGGATGATACATATTTTTGTAATTTTTTCCAAGTAGCCAATTAATTATAATTTTTATTACAACTTTTAGAAAATATAAAATCCTCGTCTGTTCGGGACTAACACCTTAACTTAATGTAAATTCATGAAATTAATTTTCTTTTTTAATCCTATATTATGTAAAATAACAGACGTGACGATGTTTTGATTCAAAATATGATACCGCTTTGAAAGTAGATGTTTTTCAACGCCCACTTATCAAAGACTTAGTCATAATTCATTAGAAAATAAATAATAATTATTTATTAAATTCAAATTAACCATAATTTATATTTTTGGAAAGCTGAGAATCTCCTCTAAAAACCCTTTTCATTTCATTAATTTTGGGTGAAAAAAAAGTCGTCAGCCACATACCCTACAAATATTGCCACTTTTTGGCATACCATGATCCTGCACATACCCACATATAAATGGCCAAATTGTAAAAAATATTTTGATTGACTTAGGTGCTGCTATTAATGTCATGACAAAGAATACTATGGACTCTTTGAACATTTCAAACATTAGGTATACACCCACAGTTTTGCAGCTTGTAGATAGCTCCACAGTTAAACTTGATGGGATGGTGGAAGAAGTAATTGTCACTCTTGAATCTTGGGAGTATCCAGCTGATTTCACAATATTATTAGTTAAGGAAATTTTAGGAGGGTATCCAGTTATCCTTAGTAGACCATGGTTAGAAACTGCTGATGCTTTTATAGGATGCCGCTCTAGAGATATGACCATTTCTGATGGACAGTCCACAAAAAAATTGGCTCTGTATCCGCCTGCTAGACCTCAACCAGATTTGTCCCAACCTGTTTGGCCAGATGAGGGGGAAGAAACTAAAGAAGCCAATTCTTTGACTCAATTAATGATGCTTCAAAATGATCCATTCTCACAACTTCGTGAGTGAGTGATACTCGTTTTTCTAAATTCTACAAGACAATTGGGACACTTGTAGTCCATTTGATCCAAGTGGGCATTATCTACAATGTTTCCTATAAGAACCAAATTCTCGAGAGTTCATTTCATCAAACTTCTCAGCAATTTTTAATTTGTTTCATTGAAGAGGTACAAACATCACCTCAGACTTAAGAGTAATCTTACGCTTATAGAATTGTTCCAAATAATCGTTGAATATCAACACAGTGTTTATCACAATCTCAACAGTTATCTTATTAAAAATGCTACAAGATCGCTTGATAAAGCTTTTGCATGGGAATATGGGGACATGCATAATAGACCTTCGGTTTTTTGTAATTGCTGCGGATATATATCAAAGAAGATTGTTTACCGCTTAGACAACCCAAAGAAGAGTAAATCCAGATTAGAGAAAAGGAAAGTGAGCTTAAAAATTACTGATGTTTTATTTATCCAATCTCCGATAGTCAATGGGTTTCTCCATTAGTTATTATTCCCAAGAAAGGTGGAAAATGGAGAGTGTGTGTAGATTACCGAGAGTTGAACACTGCCACTAAAAAAGATCACTTTCCACTACCATTTGTAGACCAAGTACTGGACTCACTGTCTGGCAAAAGATATTTTTCTTTTTTGGATGGTTACAGTCGGTACAATCAGACAAAAATTTCCCCTGAAGATCAAGATAAGACCACTTTTACCTGTCCATGGGGAGCATTTGCTTATTCGGTCTTGCCTTTTGGTCTATGCAATGCACCAGCAACATTTCAGAGAGCAGTAATTAGTATCTTTGTTGATATATCTCATGACTGTATGGAGATTTATGTGGATGATTTTACTACCTATGGAGTCACATTTGAAGAAGCACTGGTGAATTTAGAAAAGGTATTGAAAAGGTCCAAAGAGAAAAATTTGTCTCTAAACAGTGAAAAGCGTTTTCTAATGATGGAAGAAGGTATTGTTCTAGGTCATCATATTTCAAAGAATGGAATTCAGGTCGACCCTACTAAAATTGAAGTTATTTTGCATTTACAAACTCCTACAAAACAAAAAGATGTCATAAGTTTCCTTCGCCATGCAAGGTATTATAGAAGGTTTATAAAATATTTCAGTAAAATTGCTAGTCCACTTTATGCCTTGTTAACTAAGGATTCTCAATTCGAGTGGACAGAGGCCTGTGAAAAATATTTCCTGCAACTAAAGGACTTGCTTACTCAAGCCCTTGTTCTTCAAGCCCTTGTTATTATTAATATTTCATTTTCACATACATGCTGATGCCTCTTATTTTGGTATAGGAGTAGTTTTAATTCAAAAAGAAAATTCAATTGAGCATGCTATCTACTTTATCAGCAAGAACCTTCAAGGTCCTGAGCTCAACTATACTGTTATAGAAAAGGAATTGCTCGTAGTAGTGTATGCTTTGAATAAATTCAAGCATTTTGTCACAGGTTATCAGATATTTGTCCATATTGACCATGCAGCAATCAAGTATCTGATGAACAAACCTACCATTTCTGGTAGATTGGCAAGATGGCTCCTATTGTTACAAGAATTTGACATTACAATAATTGACAAACCAGGAAGAGCTAATGTTGTAGTTGACTTTTTATCAAGACTTCAATCAGCTGCACCTGATGAACACGAGGTCATTGATGATAGGTTCCTAGATGAACGCTTGTTTTCCATTACTGCACATACACCGTGGTATGCAGACATTGTCAATTATCTAGCAGCAAACAGAATACCAGCTCATTTTTCTCCAAAAGAAAATAAATTGTTAATAGAGAAAAGTTTCAACTTTTCATGGATTGCAAATTGTCTGTTTTATACTGGACCTGATCAAGTGATGCAAAGATGTGTAAGAGAAGATGAGACTTATGATATCTTGCATGCTTGCCATGATGAACCATGTGGGGGACATTTTGCAGCAAAAAGAACATCAATGAAGATTCTTACAATAGGGTACTACTGGCCAACATTACACAAAGATACTGTGGCCTATACAAGGAAATGTGACCGATTCCAGCGTATAGGAAGACCAACCAAGTCAGATGAAATGCCACTATATCCACAAATAATAGTCACCCCTTTTGATAAGTGGGGAATGGATTTTGTGGGACCAATCGATCCACCATCAAATGGCAAGTCATACATTCTAGTTTGCACGGACTATCTAACAAAATGGGTTGAGGTAAAAGCTATGACTCATGCTCGAGATAACAAGGTTGTTAGAATTTCTGTATGAACAAATTTTCACTAGATTTGGAGTTCCCAGAGAGCTTGTAATTGATCAGGGAGCTCAATTCACATTGAATCTGATCACTGCACTAATGAATGACTATAAGATCAAACATAGGAAGTCCAACCCCTATCACCCTCAAGCCAATGGTCAAGTAGAGGTAACAAACAAGGAAATTGAGGCAATCCTAAAAAAAACAGTGCAGCTCCATAGAAAATATTGGAGCAATCGACTTCCTGAAGTAGTTTGGACCTACAAAACTACATGGAAGACAACAACTGGGTTTACACCTTTTGAGCTGCTTTATGGGAAAACAACCATATTGCCCATAGAATTTGAGCACAAAACTTTGAGGACAGCTCTTGAACTCAATATGGAAATATCTGAAGCACAGAAGGACCGTCTACTACAGCTAAATGCTTTGGACGAAATGAGAAAAGCAGCCCTGCAGCACACAGAAGCAATCCAACAGCAAAGGAAGAAATGACATGATCAACACATCAAAACCAGGAAATTTTCTGCTAGTGATTGGGCTCTGTTATATGATTCCAGATATCAAGAGAACCAAGGTAAGCTCACAACACGCTGGCTTGGCCCCTATGAAGTTGTGAATGTGTTTGACAATGGAGTTGTACAGCTGGCGACAATTGATCCAGTCCATTTCAAATTGCTAGTTAATGGCCATCGACTCCAGTTGTACCATAAACTAGTTTCAAAAGAAGAATTCATGCAGCAGTTCATTCAGGTTCCTCCTACTACTCTTCCTGCAGCTGAAGGCTTTAGCCTTTCTCCTGCAGCTTCACCGTAATTCTGAAAAAAAAGCATGCTCATAATAAAGGTTTTCTTTTTAAAAGGAAACCCCCTTTTCTCCATTCTCATTTATCGACCCATCTCACTTCTTTATCTTCCATCCATCCATCCCATCCATCCATTCCATCCATTCATCTCATCCACCCACGTTACCCATCCACTTCATCCATCCACATCACCCTTAATTAAGATATCATTCCCAATTGTCAACTCATGCAGACGTCGTCATCTTTCTTCACATGTACATGAAAATATCAAAGGTACGCCATATCTTTTGTTATCGCATATTTGATTTATTTTATTCTATTTATTTACTGCTATGATAGTACCAGTCATTATTACCCGATCTCTGCCTATTCTTTAGTACATGTGAGGACACATGTCATACTCTCAGTAGGGGGCAGGGTAATCCACTTTTTAAAACCTATCTTTTCACCACTGCCATAACTACACAAATAACCTTTCTTTATTATTCTTCTAGTACTTTCTAAATATGATCGCATGTCCTTCTTTATTACAAGTTTTTCTTGTAAATTATGATTAAGACTACTTGATCAAAAAATTTATTTTTGGAAAAGAAAGAAATGTGACGGCACGACAGAAGAAAAACCAGAGCAGAAAGGGAAACAGAGAATTTGAATTTTCAGCAAGGAATTGAGTTCAGCTAGGGGAAAATTGTGAACATGGGTGGTCAGCTGGTGCGACATGAGCCTGTAGCTCATGAATTATTATTGCAAAATCCTCAAACAGTCCACGCATTCAGCATCTGTGGATGGTTAAACTATTTCTTGAGCTTAAATGCTTTTGATGAGAAGGCTGCTGGAGAATTTTTGAGAACCCTTTCTGAAGGGGAAGCCACTGTATGGGGTCTAATGGTTGTTGCAACTGAAGATAGAATTGTTGAAGTAACCGGGCTTCCAGCCATTGGAGAAAAATTTTCTTCAGATGCTGCCGCTACAAGGGCTGAGTTTTCAATGCCCACTGATGGACCTTTGGAAGTCTCCAAGCAGGGATGCAAGCAGGTATCATTGCCTCCTCCTTATTCAAAATATGTCGCTTACATAATCAGGTATTTAACCTGTGAAGGTCGTTTCTCCTACCTGCATTCGTATCATTTCAAATTATTAAGTCATATGAGGCATGGGTTAGTTGTAAATGTTCTGAATTTACTGTTAAAGTTTCTAGAACAAAGTGCCCACGGAACCCAACAGGGGAAAGATAATTTTGTTGCTCACCACGGCCTTATCAAATTACTGATTAAACGCTCTTTGAGAAATGTCTTACCTCTTTCCTGGCAACAATTTGTTTCCCAAAAGAGCTTGCAAATTCCACAACCCCCTAGGGTACTTACCCCACGGCCTTAGAAAAAGAAGAAAGAAATTGCGTCTACCAGTAGAATAGGGCAAGGGTCATCTACTCCTGTAGCACTTGGTCCTGCAGCTCCCCCACCAGAATCCTCTGCTTGGGAACAAACTAGGTCTACCACTAGGAGAGAGAAGGGAAAAACAAAGGCAGGTGAGTCATTTAGGGCAGAACAAACCCCATAGTCTGACCCTCATTCTCGGAAAAGGCAATGCTCTTCTCCTGCAACACCTTCCCCTGCAGTCGTCTCCCCTACAACACCTGTTGCTAACACCAATTCACCATCATCCTCTGGCAGGGCAGAGCCCTCTAAGCAGACTAGAAAAAGGAAGGCTACCAGAACATCTTCTGCAGTCGCACCAGTTCCAAGAAGAGTTTCCACAAGGAAACAATATAAGACCTCCCCTGCTTCACCTCAACCAGAGGTTATTGTAATTTCAGAAGGATCTATAGAGTCTGAATTTGATGTTTCTTGGAATGTGTCCAAAAATACTGTACAAAGTTCATTCGTTCCTGAAGAGGAACAAGTTGAGACAAAGGAAATGGAGCATAATGGGCAAGGGTTACCAAATCTTGATGACTTGGCTACCACTGCTATGCAGTTTTCAGAGGAAGCACAGTCTTCTCCACTGCAGCAACAAGAATTCATCTTGCAGCAAGAGCACGAACTGACTGAATAATTGAATGTGCCTAGTGAAGCTACATTTCACCCTGCAACTTGTAAAGTCATTGTTTTTTATAAGAAGACATTTTTTATTGAGTTTCTAGAATATTTCAAAGCTAACTGGAAAATAGTTACATTGCAAACCCTAACTTTCCGGCACATAGCCCAAACTGACATGCAACAAAGTCTATGGGAGGTAGAAAGGAAGAAACTAAAAAAGGAAATTGAAAGTCAGAAGCAGGAAATTGTTGAGTTGAAAAAAAAAATGGATGAAATGTTAAAAGTAACTAGTCAGATTATGGAATGCAGACCACCACACAGAGTTTATGCTTTGTGCCTTAAGGAACAGTTCTTAGGTTTCCAACTAATGAGAATTTCCAAAAGTCAAGATCCTATACTTCACACTGCTAAAGAATTTTATGAGGCATATCAGGCAGCCCCTAATTGGTTAAGAAATTCTCTGTGTGAATTTTATTTACATGGCTTCTTAATTCCATCAGAAACAGAATGGAACCCTCTTTCGTATATTGGTGATATCCATTTGAGATCATTTATGTCATGGGCAGCAAATGAAGAGAATTATGGCAGGAAATGGGAAATATATGAGGAAGCTAAGAGAAATGAGCCTGTTCCATTACGCTCTCAAAGTTCAAATCCCCATGCAATGTTGAAAGACTGGTTTGCTCTGACATATGGCATTAATAATATTCCAGCCAGAGAGAAGATATTTGATATCAGGAAACAAGTATATGATGAATTTCAGGAACAGTCATATTCATTTTGGAGACTGGCATACACCAGAAGTGAGAAAAGGTGGGAAAGATTAACCGTTGGACTAAGAAGATCCGAACCTCATAGTCCCCTAAATTTCACAGCAGCTCTTAAATGATCAAGCAAATATATACAGTTGGGACTTCAAAACAGATTTGAACTATGGTTGCCATTGACATTCAGACCTCTTGTGCTAATGTGGCCCCTTTATCCTCACCGGGCTACAAATCTTAATGATGATTTAGAGGACCGTAGGTATGAAAGGTGTCGGGATTTCAGAGGATTTTATTACAGGTTTGGAAATCCATTTCAAAGTCATGCAGCAACCACTGATTTCAGAGAAACCACCAGAAAAGTTAATGCTGGAGGACCAACATAAGGCTAAGTAGGGGGCAGTGATGAGCCCAAAATGTGCTCATGGTTTGGATATTATGATGAACTTTTAATGGCTTTACTTTTGTTATTCGTGGTTGTTTAAAAATCTTTTGAAACCTTTTATGGGGATATCCTGTAGCAAAACACTTTCATGTTCCTGCAGCTTATTGTGTTGACTTAACTACATTTATTACCCTGTTGACTCCCTAAATGACTAGTATATCGCATACAATTTTTGAATGATGAAATAGATTTAAATGTGTTATTAATGAACGGATATTGTGTATATGCCATACGCCTTTTCTTTCGCATCTGTTACCTTTTGTATCATAGGTTGTTGAAGAATGATCGAGTCAAGCGCAGCCGATCTCGGCCTTGCAGTAAAGTCCATTTCCTGCACGACTTTGACAAAGCTCTGGTGAAGACTCTTTGACCGAAATCGTTGGTAAAGATTTTTAATGACAGTCAGTTTGGAAAGAGTGGAGCGCTAGATTCTCTTCGGATCAGGTTGAACACATAAATTCATTTATAAAGTTTTTTCCTTGATTCTGGGATACACTTTACTTCCACGTCTTTCTTTGATAGGGTTAGTTAGTTAGTTGCTCTCCCGATTTTAAATAAATTTCTCCTCCTGCGTGAGTGAGAGGGGAGAGAGATGATAGTTAGAGTAAGATAGAAATATAGTGATAGAAAGATAGCAGATATCATGTAAGAGTCAGTATGATAATGAAAAGCAGAATTTGTTTGACAAGAGACAGAATTTGTTGTTAGTTTCTATATCAACAAAGCAATGTATACCATTTTGTTTTCATGAATAAAGTTTGATGAAGTTCTGAGTTCAGCACCTACGTAATCAGTAGATGCTTGCTAAGGGGGCCCACTTAGTAAGTATCTGTAGCTAGTTAGTTAGTTGTTCTTTTCTGTTGATCTTTAGTTAGCTTTCATCTTTGAAGTTTTCATACAAACTCAGTCTTGTATTGCTCCTGCAGCATAGGGAATCCATCCCTGTGCCTGTTCCTGTAGCATAAGACTAGTTCTTAGTTTGTGTTTCAGTCGTAGCTGTTATGGTTTTTGTTTTAATCAAATCATAGTTGAGTTAAAGAACTTTGCATTACCTTTCCTATAGTGTAGATAGAATCCCTTCCAAGTATGTATTTCTGCTAAGTTTTAACTGAAACAAGTTCTTAGTGCATATATTGTGCTGCGCCATTTAAAGTATACGTCCCCTGGTTTGACAAGTAAATGAACATCCATAGAGAGATATTAGTCACCTGTTGGAATGTCCAATTCCCAAGAAAGGTTTTACTGTTATTTTCATATCCTTTTGTGGGCGCGGCCAACTCCATCTAGGGGGTTGACCTCATAAATAATAAATAATTTATTTTTCATTTTTATTTAATTTATTTATGGTCACCACAAACACCAAGATGCCTTTGGCAATAGTGACAATATTTTTTCAATAGCCATAGCACATATATCCAGAGTTTCAAACTTTACATTGAAGGCATAGTGAAAGTAAACTTTCTCTACCTACTATTAGTATAAAATGCATCATCATCATATTCTTTATTTTATCAAAGGCTATAAATGAAGACAAATCCCACCCTAGAAACAAAAAGATGCCAAAATTTTCATTACTTTTGTCACCTCATCAAGAGTGGTGTTATTAACCTCAAAATCTACTTCCTTCAATATGTCTTGTGTTATCTTTTTCACTTGTGAGGGTTTAGCATCCTTCATGGCCTTGGCTAAATTTTCATGGAATTCTTCTCTTTTTATTCCCAATATAAAAATCTTATAATTCCTTGGATTGCATAAACTCATCATCACTAATGAATTGTGTGCATGTCAAGCCTCTTATATCACTTTTCTCCTTACTTTCGTCCCTTAGGCTAACTATTAGCCTATCTATAGGCATACCAAGGATTTTCACCCTTGGTAGAATAGGTAGAAATTGGTTTACCTCTTCCTCTAAAATGGAATTTTCTCCCACGTCTTCTCTTTTAACAGACTTCAAGCTTCTACATCCATAAAATAGCCCTCCAATTGTGGTTTTTCAACTCTTTTTCTCATTTTTTGTTGTTTCTCTATAGAGGGAGCAACTAAAATTACACTTTTTCTATCATCACTCATTGTCCTTCTAACCTTTATGACATTTGTGGTCATCTTGTTGCTTGGTATATGGTTTCATTAAGCATCTCTATCATCCTGAGGTCTTTCCTTAATTTTTTTAAACTAGATTATAAGCCAAAGAAACAATGTTATTCAACATATTTTTTTATTTTTCAATAGTATTTGTTACTATATGGAAGAAACTATGGCAACTACGATTCTCCTTATTTCTATGTTCTTCTCCTTTCCAAATAGTTACCCATTTTATTTTTTATCCTTCATTTCCTCTTATGCCAAACATTTTTTGATGACATATTCTTCAAAATGTAACTTGTGGTGAAAGCCTCCCAATCTAGCATTTATTCTAATGGGACCAACAATGCTTTCAAGATCAAAATATATCTTGATATCCAAGCTCATCTTATAATGTTTTAGCATAGGATAAAGATGCTCTAATCCATATTTTTTGTGCTTGAATAAAATCTAAGAATATCAAGAATGTTGGGGAAAATGATTTATTCTTATATCTCCTTAAGTGAAACTTGATAGTTTCATTTAGTTGCTAGATTATCTCCATTATTGAGTAGGAAAAGTGATCCTAGATCCAATTAGGATAACTAAGATTATTTCCTTTCCATTTGACTCAATATTGAAAATAAATTACCTAGGGTTTGATAATTAGCTTCCTACCAAAAGGCAAAGCCAATATCCTAGGATTTATGCTTGTTTTTGAGTTATGGGGATAGTAAATTTGATGTATGGTTTGAAAATCCTATTTTACATTCAACCCTAGATTTGAAAACATAATTTATTACAAAGACGAAAATAAAAAACCAAAAATAAACTTTAGGTCGAAGATTGAGACACAAAGAGGAACTTGTGATGAAAATTGAGCCTGAATTAGCTAGTTTATGGTGCAAGGTTCCCTAGAATAAACTCCTATTAGTATTTATAACTCCATGTACAACAATTGATTATGATCAAGAGTGCATTCCCTAGGATAGGAAGAGAACTAAACAACAATAATTTACCAAAATGATAATATTACCTTGATATGAAAACCCTTGAAGAAGATATGTCACACACAAGTTGATTGATGGAATCCTTTATTTCTTGATAAACTTGAAAAAGGTTAACTTACATACACCATAGTTTTATAAAGCTAGCATGTAGAGGATCATTCAATACTTCTCTATAATTTCCTTCTAATTGATCTTCTCTAAAATTTTATTTATAATGTTCAAAATGAGAGAAAAACATTTTTATATATTCATTTTAATAAATCCTTTTGGGTAGGGGTCAACCTAGGGTCATTTTCAAATCATAAACTTCTACCAATCAAATTTTCAAAAATTAAAAAAAAAAATTGGTCTAGGGAACTCTTGACCCATGAATGGTTCTTTTTGGTCCAAATTTATAAGGACGACAGGGATTTAAATGTATTTTATTTATTTGGCCCCAAAATAGGTAAATTATTATTATAATTAAATTTATACGCAAAATAGGGTATCAAGGTAGTGTGAAATTATCAAGGGTGACAATTTTCCATGCTACATCCATGTACACTATCCTTGTTGGTACCATTCTAGGAAAAATGTGGTGTCTTATAGGATACCCATATACTCTAATTACTATGGAATTTTCATCTAAGAACCAATCTTCATAGTTTTGAGCAATGCCTAGCTCAAGTGTTTTGTCCTTTCACTTTAGGAAATAAATAATTTCCTTAGGCAACCTCTCTTTCTTAATACGTGTGTATCTTAAAACTATTTTGAAAAAAAAAATCCTCAAAAACTGCATGGTTTACATTTTGGCAATGCATGTACCATATGCAAGTCCAAAACTACATTGGGAGAGCCATTCCATTTACATCATATTGGCTAACATGTTGATATTTTTCCCAAACTTTTCTCCCACCATATAAGAACATACGACACAACAAGAACTACTATATGATCTCCACAAAATTTCATCTAGTCTTCATTACAACCAATTATCTATACATTTCCTCAAAAATGTAGGATGCCAAATCAAACTCAATATTTTTAATGCCAATAGCTATCATCAAGGGAATAGAAATATATGGTTTGACATATATTCCAAAAGCATGGTTCAAGGCATGGTAAATCTTGATGAAATAAAATTTAATGATATCCTCCCTGAATGACTCTAATTCTAAAGGAATAAATCTCATAGGCCTCTTATATATGTCCCTCACTCTGCGCTTTGGAAACCAATTAAATATGTAGCTTAGCCAATCCTTTTTTGTTCCTTGTTCAATTTATTGAAATAAATTATTTTATTTGTAATTGTGTTCAAATTGAAGACTTCAATTATGAAGATTTTATCCACTCTTATCAGCTCTCCTCCACTTATGGAAACAATATTTTTGGTGTCTTCATTATAATTTTGTGCCACAATTTTGACAAAGTCTACATTGATGAATACACTTGGAATAATGAGTTTTCCTATCTCAAATTCCCTTATGTGTGAGATAGTTTTTTAGATAATCTTCTTGTGTATTGATGCTTGAACAAGGACTACCCATTGAGTGGAAATATTGCATCTTTACAACTAGAAGCACAATATTTCAAGTTCTTTAATAAAATTCTAGATCCTTGTGACAACTTAACCTTTCTAGAAGATCTGGGTGTTGGGGTTCAGGAAGATTGGAGAAATAAACATTCACAATTGTATGCAGATTAAATAACCTAGAAATAACAAGGAAGAATAAAACAAAAGAGATCAACACAAAATTTAACATGGTTCACCCAATATGGGATACATCCATAGACACTCAACCATCTAAGGATTTTATTATCTAGTGCAAAATAGATTATAATCTCATGAACACACAATCGCAACATACATCCCAGTTGCTTATAACAAAAAATTTGGAACCTCCTAGAATTAGGGTTTTACAAGCTCATTTTTCGTTTGACATGTTAATAGGAAAACCTTGACGTGACAACGGGAAAAACCTTAATGTGTCAATGGGAAAAACTTGATGTGTTAATGAAAAAAAATTGTGGTGATGCACCGAACCCCAAGATACATTACTAGTGTATACTATTTGCATGATTAGTTGCTACATACCAACAATATCCTACTTGGAGACTAATCAAGCTCCACACCAAACAATCTCCCACTTAGAGACTAATTCTAGATGACACTGCTACACTTGTAGCTCACACTGGATTATAGGTCTAGCTGGTTTCTTATGTCCACCATTATCATTCATGAAGGCTAACAAAAATTGATGAGGAAATCAATTTCTCCCGTGTAACTTCCGTTGTCAACATATATGCAGGATTCTTACTTGTGTGAATTTTCTCTAGCTTCAATTGTCTATCCTCCAAAACTAACTAGATGAAGTGGTATCTAAGTTCTATATGCTTAGTTTTTGAATGTAGAGTTGATTTTTTAGCAACATGAATGGTACTTTTCCTATCACTATACAAAGGGCTATATTCTTGTCATTGTCCCATTTCTTCTAGAAAACATTGCAACCAAATCATCTCCTTGCTAGCTTACGTAGCAGCAACAAACTTAGCTTTAGTGGTTGAAAGCACAACAACCTTTTGTAGCCTTTAAATCTAACTAATTGCAGTACCTCCTACAATAAAAACATATGATGTAGTACTCAGTACTCTTCCTACTATCAATATCACCTGCCAGATCAGAGTCAACATATCCTTTTAGAGAAAAATTTGTTCCTCCAAAACATAGTTTCTTTGAATTAGTACCTCTTAAATATTGAAGAATCCATTTTACTACATTCCAATGTTCCATTCCTATATTGCTCATATACCTTCTTACAACTCCCATTACATGTGCAATATCTAGCCTTGTGCATACCATTGCATACATCAAGCTTCCAATTGATGATGCATTTGGTATCTTAGACATTTTTCCTTCCTCTTGTGTAATTGGACATGTCTCCTTAGTCAACTTAAAAAGACTAGGAAAAGGTGTACTAAATAATTTTGCATTCTACATGTTAAACCTTTTCAACACCTTCTCTACATACTCACTTTGAGACAAAAATAATTTTCTATATGTCCTATCCCGTGTGATCCTCATACCAAGGATTTGTTTTGTTACACCCAAATCCTTCATAGAAAATTAATTTTCTATTTTTTTCTTAAGTTCATTAATATGCTACATGTTAGACCTGACAACAAGCATGTCATCAACATAAAGCAATAGGATAATATAGCTTCCATTACCCAATTTATTGAAATAAACACAATAATCAGAATGACATCTTTTGTAACCTTTTTCAACCATCAAACTATCAAATTTCAGATACCATTTCCAAGGTTCTTGCTTGAGGCTATAAAATTTTTTCTCTAACTTGAACATAAATTCCTCATTACTCTTGACCTAATATCCCTGTGATTGCTACATGTATATTTACTCTTCCAAATCCCCATACATAAATGTTGCTTTCACATCTAGTTGTTCAAGATGCAAGTCTTCTGCAGCCACAAGACTTAGAATAGTTCTAATATAAGTCATCTTTACAACCAAAGAAAATATTTCATCAAAATCTATACCTTTTTTCTATGCAATACCTTTTATGAAGAGTCTAGCCTTATATATTTTCTTGTGTCTATCTTCTTCCTTCAACCTATAAACCCATTTATTTGGAAATGATCTTTTTCCTGTAGGCAATTGGACTTAGTGTCAAGGTTGGACTTAACCAAATTCATTTGCTCCATATCCAATGAAGGCGCAATTTTTAGACTTAGCCTCAAGCTTGATTCTATTTTCAATATCAAAATGGGAAAAAGATTTACAACCAAAGGTTTTAGAAATGAATAGTTTACCTTTTTACCCATCCATTCCTCCTCTAGAATGCTACCATTCAAAGGATTTGAAGGTCCCCTATTTATTAAATAAACAATAATAAGTACAACATCTTCCCAAAATTCTAAGGGTAGTCCAGCACGCAATTGCATGCTCCTTGCATACTCCATAATGGTCCTATTCATCCTCTTAGACACACCATTTTCTTGTGGGGTTCCAAGAGCCATTTTCTTCCTATGGACTCTATTTTTTGAATAATCATTTTTCAAATTCTCTATTGCAATACTCACCTCCATTATTAGATCTGAGACACTTCAACTTTTTTCCTATCTCATTCTCAACCAAAGCTCTACACTTTTAAAAAGTTTCAAATGCTTATGATTTCCTTAGGAAATACACCCATGTTTTCCTAGTTGCATCATCAATAAAAGTAACATAATAGAAAGAGACACCAAGATAAGATACCTGAGCTGGTCCCCACACATCTAAATGCACGAGCTCTAATTTATCACTCTTCTTCTCTTTCCCAACTTTGAGAAATCAGACTCTTTTCTATTTTCCATAAATATAATTTTTGCAAAACTCCAAGTCAATCAGCTTCAAACCTAGTAGCAACTTTATGGAGTGAAGGATCTTCATCCCTTTCTCACTCATGTGCCCAAGTCTATGATGCCACAATTTGGTTTATATCCCTATATAAAGTGCTATAACTATCTTAGTAGCAACTTTTTCTATAGCAGATAGGGTAGAATAAGTATTGCCAATACACAAATACAATGTACCTATCTTTTCACCTTTAGCTGCGACTAATGCACTTTTAGTGACCTCCAAGCTTTGTCTGAAAAGGTAACTATGCAACCTTCACTACCTAGTTGTCCTACATAAATTAAATACTTTCTAAAAATTGGAACATACCTTACCTCTTGTACAAACCATTCATTTCCATTCTGCAACTTGATTTTTATCTTTTCTTTTCTAACAATTTGACAAGGTTCATCATCACCCAAATATACTTGTCCAAAATTACCTTGAACATAACATAAAAATTATTTCCTATGGGGTGTGGCATAAAATGAAGCCCCTTAATCTATTACCCAAGTATCATTAGCATTATATAAACAAAAAATTAAAGAATCTTGTAATTTATCGCTTGCAACATTAGCTTTCTTACCGTCATCATGTTGTTTGTCTCCTTGTTTTTCCTTTTGAGACCAACAATCCTTCTTCAAGTGTCCTAGCTTTCCATAGTGCTAGCAATCTGTTCTTCCTTTGGATTTAGATCTTCCTTTCTTTGACTTCCCTCGTGACTTCCCACGAGTTTTTCTATTTTTTCCTCTCTCCTTTGTTCTTCCCATGTTCTCTACAGTCAAAGAATTACCCGATGTTGAACTCTCACCTATGCTTTTTCACCACATTTCCTCTCTAAGGATAACACCAACAACATCATCAAATTTCAATGTATTTGAACCAAAGACAAAGTTACTTATAGCCATTACCAAGCTATTCTACATTTCTAGCAAAGAACACAAAATAAAGAGATCCAACAACTCTTCATAAAAAGTCACTTTTATAGAAGTTAACTGACTATTAATCGTACTAAATTCATTTAAATTATTTTTCACATATCCACCTTCAATCATTTTCAGATTAAAAAAATGCTTCATGAGAAATACCTTATTTGAGGCTAAGGGTTTTTCATATAATTTACCCAAAGCTTTCATTAGACCCTCTATTTTCTTTGCTTATATTATATATAATGCCAAAGATGGTGCCAAGAACAATTGAATGGTTCCTAGTATCTTTCTATCCAAAATATCCCATTCTTCATTAGACAGATCACAACATCTTTCTTTTCTTTTCCTTGCAATGGTCATCATAGGTCCATTTGATACAAATAATCTTCCATTTTTATCTTCCATAATTGATAATTTTGGTTGTTGAAATTCTCAACCTTGAATTTTCCTTCATCCATTGCTCCCACTCAAATCTAGAGGTTTCCTACCAATTGACTAAAATAAACGTGGCTCTAATACCAGTTGTTAGGTTCAAGAAAATTGGAGCAATAAAAATTAACAATTATATGCAGATTAAATAACCTATAAATAACAATGAAGAATAACACAAAATAGATCAACACAAAATTTAACATGGTTCACCCCATATGGGCTACATCCACAGAAACTTATCCATCCAATGATTTTATTATCTAGTGCAAAATAGATTACAATCTTGCAAACACACAACCACAAAACATACATCCTAGACGCGTATAACAAGATTTTTGGAACCCTCTAGAATTAGGGTTTTACAATGTCATTTTTCATTTGATGTGTTAACGAGAAAAAACCTAGATGTGTCAGTGAGAAAAACTTGGCATGTTAATGAAAAAATAATTGGGGTGATGCCCTAAACCCCACAATATTGTATGAGTGTATAGTATTTGTATGATCATTCACCACATACCATCACTTAGAAACTGAGTGATAAGTTCTTCATCCAAGGTTCTCTTTAGCTTCGCAGACATAGAGCTAGTTTCACTCATTTTGCTTTGTTCTTTTTGAATAAGAAATTGATTTTAGGGCTTAGCTAAATTATAGTATTTTTTAATTATATGTACTAGGAACACTACTTCTAGATATTATTAATCGTAAATTTTTAGAGAATTTTTTTAAATTAAGGAAAATTCGATACTTATTTGATGCCTGACATTAAAAAAATAAAAATAAAAAAATCATTGGAAATGCTTAAATTGTTAGAAATATTTGGCTTTTTCTTTCTATGGAATCCTTTTACGATTTTAAAAGTCAACTTAGACCTAGTTTCCATGATTTTTCTTTATCATTTGGGAAGAAGAAGATGAATTCTAGCATTTAGCTGAATTTTAAGATTTTTTGAGTATTCATGCTAAAAACCATGGTTGTAGGCAATGATAATGATGATTTTGAATAGAATTAGATAATATCAGGGGAAATTGGATACTTACTTAATGCTTGAGACAAAAACCTTGATTATTTTCAAAACACATGAATGATTAGAAATGTCTAGTTTTTCTACTTTGGATTGCTTATGTGATTTTAGTAACTAAAATTCATGGACCATTAGTGGAAAAAGACCTTAAAATTAGGTAAATGATCATTAATCCTTTCCATTACTACTTTTATGCATGAATTGATAACTGAAACATGTGATTCTATAAGATTAATTTCTAGCCATTGATCTTCAAGTACCATGAGTGAATCAATGATTGTTGCGATGTCAAAACATTTAGAAAATTTTGAAATAGTGAATCTCAAATGTTCAATGAAAAGGTGAACAAATTCCACATGGGAAGGTCACTCTTTGTTTCAATCTTGCAAGCGCGCTCTCTCCCAGTCTTTGGGAGTCTGTGAGGTATAGGAAAAATTGCAGGAAATAAAATATTTGAGTTAATTGGGTAGTATAAATCAATGGGAGACAAAAAATATAAATAATTGAAAAATTAAGGGTAGATGTCACTCTCCTACTTACTGAATATATAGCGATAGCCAATAAGGCATTTCAAGAAGCTTAATAGTTTGAAAAGGTAATCAACATATCACTTCCTTGCAACCTTGGAAGGTCAACTTAGTGGTATACTTCAAATTTTGTGGGGTAAGAAGAGGGTGTGGGATGAACGAGGATGCACAAAGTGCTAGTGTTGTGTGTAAATGAAGGATTTTCATGAAGTCAAAAAAAATCAAAATTTAACATGTCACCTCTAAAGAATTCAAAGAATAGGCATGCAAATGCCACGTGTCCAAGTCTTGCTTTGGAGAAATCTTGCAATCTTGTTAACTCATCATGTCTACAGGTCTGCAAGACATAAAAAAAAAATTTAAGGAAGAAAATATTTGAGCTAACTATGTAGTGTGAACCAATGGGAGGAATCAATCACATAAATATTTGAAAGATAAAGGATAGATATTAGTCTATCATGTCCTTGCAAGATTGACCCTACTGTGATAACAAGACCTCATGAGAAAAAATAATGTGATGAGAGGAAGCAAAAAAAGGCTAACTAGATAGTGATAGCCAATAAGGAGTGGTCATGAAGCTTAGCACTTTGAGAAGGTAATGAGCATGTCACCTTTCCACAATTATGCATGATCATCGTAGCAATATACTTTCAACTTCGAGGAATAAGAAGAGAGTACGAAATGAATGGGGACACATGAAGTAAGGCCAACTAGGATAAGTGGGACCAAAAAGTAGATGCAAGAGAGCATAATAAGTCACTAGTTAAGTACATGTGCAAATGATGTTTTAAATTTTTCTAGGAGGCGAGGTCATTAACACAAGGTGTGAAAGCGATATGCATACAAGAAGGGGTCGGTCACTGAATGTTTAGAAATTGTTGATCATGATGTTAGTCACAACAAAAATGATGATAAAATCCTCACAAGAAAACCATGAAGAACCTATCTTTATTTGAAAGTTTGAACCAGGGCAACCTAAAAGTCTGAGGAAAGGTGAAGGTTGACTCAACTTAATCCAAAGGCTCTAATAGTCAGATCTTGACCATGCTAGGTTCGCTTCAGGGTATGATGTGATATTTTTGTTAAACTTGAGGGGCATATGGTTATTTCTAGTTCTTAAAGGAATCATAGGAATCAAATGGAAGATTGTCAATCTGATCATTAAACAATTTCATGAAATCAAAAGATTTGCAATAGTATTTCATGAATATCAAACAATTTTTCTAGCACTTAAGTAGATTTAGCTTTAAGCATTCAGCAATTTCATGGAAAATAAAGATATGCAATAATATTTTCATTCATTCATCTCTTTTTTTTTTAACATTTTCCAAATTTAACACCTAATCTAAAATAAAGCATCAAAAATACTTGAAAAGTTAAATTGCTCCTGGTATTCTCCATGGATGCCACAAGATTTGATCAAATCAAAGCAAACCACTCTATACATCACCAAATTGCTTCACAGCTAGACATAGAAAGATGCAAGCTTTTAAAGAAGGGGGTTTAGTTTGGACACCGAATAGGTTTTCTATGCACCCTTAAATACTGCAACATACAGTATTTTCTAGTTGAATGAACAAACCAATTGCAAAAGATTCATGAGATTGGTAGCTTTCAAATTGGATTCAATTTTGATCAAGTTCTATGTGCATACAAGTTTTTAATCTGAAATGATTTAGAAAATAGGAAAAAACAACAAAACTTAAAGAAGTTTTGGCTCTTCTGACATTCACGAATTATGAACCCAAAATAACAATAAAGCATTAAACAGCCTTTTATACGAACAAGGCACCAATAGTTTAAACTTAAAGTCTATCAAGAGAATCATAAACAACAAATCAAAACATAGCACGTGGGCAATGCCAATTGTAACTGAAATCTTCCAAACACAGTCAAAGCTTTGACTTCTTCAACAATAGCAATCTTCAACTCCAAGCTCTGGTACACAACACTCTACACAAAACAATGCCATCGATATCCCTTAGAATACCAAACTAGAAACCTCCTCTAGGATCAGGAACAACCTACAAAACTAACTTTAATATATCCTTGTAGTACTTTTGGTATCCTATATCCAGTAGTTCATTGCCTTGTCTCAAGTTCCAGGTCTAGGAACCCTTCTTCACCTTTCTTCAATTGATACTCTCAGAAGGCAGTTAATACCTGATGCATACTTCTTTTGAAATTCCTTGAATTAATTTCTAGTTTTGTACTAGAGCTTGGTATAATCTTCTGATATCTAGAGGATGTTTGCATTCCTTTGCATTTTCTTTGTTTCATACTTAACCACAGTGTTTTTGCAATGTATAATTTCATCAAATACTTCCCAATTTAGTGACTGAACTGGATCTCTTTTTACTCTTTCAATCCATTCCTTAAAATCTTTTACTTCCTTACCCTCTTGTGCTAGTGTCCGAAGATGACAATCCTATCATGCTAGCATTTCAATGAAATTTTTATCTCTGTCAATCAATTTATTGCATCTCTCAGTGAATTTCTCAAATCCTTCTATACACTGTACCAAAGTGTCACCTTCCTAACTTAATTTTTTCTTCCATTTTTCACATATCGGAACTTCTTATTTCAAGATTATCTTTTGTCTTATCAATTCCTGGACATCTATCTAAATGAGAGCTTCTAAGCTTCACCTCTCAACACCAATTTTCTCCTGGAAAAAATTGTATTCTCCTTCTAATATTTTTTACTTTTTAAACCAATGGTATGCCTCTTTGTACTTCCCAATCGCATCTATGAATAGCTCTTCCCCTTGCCTTACCCAATACTTGATCCATTCTTCAAATACATTCATTTTGTGGAAAAGTTTTTTGATAGCATCCACTTGTTCATGTGACATGAGTACTGGATTCTAAGGAAATTAAATATGTGACTGACCAAATTGGGCTAATGATTTTATAAAATTCTCTAGGCTAGCAATTTGTTCTTTTAGCTCTCTTTTCTTTTGTTTACTTTCTGCACCCTGGCAACAATTGTATCCAAATTTATCTTCATTTCTTCTAATTCTTGTCCTCAGGATGAATGTCCAACATTGATACTTGTTTCCTTGTACTCCCTAGGTGTTATTTCATGTTTTCTTTTATCCACTACCTATATGGAGAGTTCTTCCTCCATCTGCTTTCTTCTACGTAACATGTTTTGTCTTTGCTTTCTGCCTAGGTTTGGGATTCTCCACTTCTTTCATTAAGCTTTTGAGATCTAGAGGTACTAATTCCACTTCTGATGGACAAGCTAATTCTATTATCACCCAATCAGATGTATCTTCATTACATTCTACCTTTGTTAAATTCAGTTGTTCCTTGTTTTTAGTATGCTCAAGAACTTCTCTTACATTTTCAACCTTATTTGTCACATCCTCTAAAACTATAACATCTTCAACATTCACTAGCATGGATTTTGGATTACTAGGATTCACCACTATCTCTTCATCTCCAAGACTATATTTTCCTATCCAACTAGGTTTTTAGTATCAATTCCTAGGACATTACCTTCTTCATATCTTGTCACATCAAGATTTTCTTCATCTCCTACCCCATCACCTAAGGTTTGTGAAGGTTCTTTATTTTCAATTTCAACTTGGTCTTCTTTTGAATTTTCAAAAGAATATGGTTGTTCAACATCATTTTGATCATTCCCTAGTGGAGGTTGGCAATCAAATGTATCTTTGATAGTAACATTATCAGTGGGATCCTGTCTTGTAATCTCCCCTGTTTCTATTTCAACAAGAATTTCAGGGTTCCTCACCTCTAGGGTGAGTGTTCCTCTTATGAATTATTCTACTTCAACATTCATAGGAATCAACCATGTGTCGGTATGTGCAGGATCATCATGGAAAAAACAAGCCCTTAAGTGGCAATGAAAATTTAGAAAAATCAGAGTTAGGCAACTTGACATAAAAATTTGAATAAGTTATCTGTATTATTTCAAAAATATTTAAGAATAGAATATGTGGAAAATTTAATGTAGTTTCTAAACTACTAATTTTTATTTTTTTAAAGTCTATTTGGTGAAAATTTGAAATTTCAGTGCAGTAGTACTTAAATTTCAGGAAAAAATAAGTAGCTTTCTGTCTCACCACCCTAACCACAATAAAATGATAATATTTTTTTATAATATTTTAGATATAAGTATAGGACTCATGTCTGGATGTGACACATATTTTTTTATGTTTTTTCCAAGTAAATAATTAATTATGAATTTTTTACTACAACTTTGAAAAATATAAAAGCTTCGTATGTCTGACCACCTTAACCGACCATGGGGGAATTCAATTTTTTTTAATCCTATAGTATGCAAAGCATAGAATGTGGCCGCGTGTTTTGGATTCAAAAATGTCGTTGAAAGTTATAGATGTTTTCCAAACAACCTATCAATCGGGACTTTAGTCACTTAATTCTAATAGAAAATGAATAATA
>VDFB02272228.1:0-69362 GCA_007258455.2 Sequoia sempervirens
TTTTAAATGCAATAAGAATGTTTCTAATGCAATTAATATTATGAACAATGCACTTTTTAGTTTTTGAATAAAATGAAATGATGCAAGAAAGAAAAAATGCAACCTATATGCACTTTCACTAATGCAAATATGAGAAACCCTAAATGTACTTTTCACTAAATATGAGAAACCTTAGATACGATCCAAGAATGAATGCAATCTAGATCTATGACTTTAATGACCTTTAAATCAGAAAATGAATGCTCAAAAGAGGCTGGGTTCACCAAAATGAATAATGGGAAAAAGGTGGTAACTGATATCACTTTTCTCCTAGTATCATTCAATAATATCCTAGGAGTCCATGGATTGACTATCAACCTCAAAAGGTGAGTCAATTCTCAATAAGGAAGACCTAGGAGGTGGTTCTTTAAGATTTTAGGGGTTCACCACAAAGAAAATGCTTGGAAAAGACAAACAAGCATTCAACTCACAAAATCTAGTAATGTAAGCTAAATGAAAGATGCAAATGATGAAATAGTGCAATAGGAAGTTGGGATGTGTGTACTTGGGAAGTCTAAAAATGTAAAGAGGATTCTGGAAATGAAAAAATGCTATCAAAAGGTGCTTGGAGGACTAAGATTCCCTTACTATTGTCTTAGTCCCATTTATTTTTTTGGGGTAGATGCATAATTTTCGGATGTTAGAACTAGATTTGGAAGAATTTCTAAAAAATACCCTTAGGAGGACTAAGACACCCTTACTTTTGTCTAAGTCCTATTCAAAATTTCTAAAATCTTTGAATGCTGTCCTGAGGCTTGATGTTTGAACTACCTTCTTCTCTAATCTCAGGTTCTAAATCTTCCAGATCTAGCTTGTAGGTTATTTTCCATGAAGATGACAACTTTGTAATGCAACTTTCCACTTCAAATGATCTTCTTCCAAGTATTCAACCTAAATCAAGAATCACAAACATGCAAGATGGGAAAACTTGTTGATTGTTGATCGAATGGGGTTTTCCTTGGTCAAACCTATTTTTGGTAATTTAAACCTTGAAAACGAAATAGAATAATGAAGGAAAAAATGATGAATGAATAAAAACACACGCTACAACCCACCAAACCCTTTGTTATGAAGTCTTCTAAACTTGTGAAATGGTCAGGATGGATATGGATCTTGAATCAAAGGAATGTTTGATAGATATGAACTTGAATTTCCTGATTGAATCAAAACCCTACATCACAAATGTTAGCACAACAACACACATGATGCAATAATATCTTTGATATGATGCTTGAATCTTGATGATGGCTCCAAATACTTGATGGAATGCTCTTGAATGCTAGAATACTTGAAATCTTGGATGCTTAGATCACTTGTTATGAGAAAATGAGAGAAGGAACCTTGTATTTATACTTATCTACGCTTAATATCCCAAAATCAAATCACACCAAGTTGACATATGATTTCATTAATTAAAGGAAGCTAAATCCCACCAAAATTTGAAATTAAATCTTAAAAAATACCTCAAGGGGGACAAAGATGCCCTAGGTGGTGTCTTATTCCCAAGGCATGAAACTTGGGGCATAAACACCAAAAAGGGGCCCATTTAAGATGCCTCAAAATTAGGGTCCCAAGACCTTTGGGGGAAAAAGACACAGACCTAGGTGGCATTTTATTCCTGACCCAAAAACCAAGGACACTAAAAAAAAATCATTAAATTATCATTTATCCATTGGCAAATGTATGGATTAGGTAGAAAAGATATAATTCATAGGTCTTATGGATACAAAATAGGAACAATTAAGACTTAAATAGGAATAAATAAAGCAAGGCGGGCCCAAAAAAGTGTGAAAATGAAAGGGTATACATTTTACTACACTACACTTTGAAAAGCGCACATAAGCCTATAATCAAATTGGATGTAAAATTTGAACTACCTAAATATTGTGGAGAGTTAAATGCCAAGAAATTAGATGATTGGGTTCAACAAATAGAAGTGTAATATAGGATTCAATGCCTTTTAGATGATGCTTCTAAAATCCAATTAGCTACTCTTCGGTTGGGAGGAATTTCTCTCACCTAGTGGGAGAGTAAAACTTAGACAAAAATTGCTTGACATAGTAGTGTCAATTTAACTTGGATGGAGTTTAAAGTTTCCCTTAAAAAAACACTTTTATCCCTTAGGCCATATGCAACAGGTAACTATGAACTGGAAACCTTTAGGCAAGGTAAAGGTCAATCTAGCCAAGACTATACTCATGAATTTAGGAAGTGTGCTATTGCACTTAATGTTCCACTAGATACACCCATGACACATTGATCATCTATATAGGTGGTCTTCATTCTTACTTAAGTTATACCATTTTGGTTTTAAATCCTAATAATATGGATGAAGTATGTGTAAAAGCCACACATTTAGAGTCAAGAGGTAAGAATACTTTCAATGAAAAGTCTGACAAGAAGCCATCTAATCCTAAAGATAAATCCAAAGGAAAAGGAAAGGGGAAAAAGATAACAACCATCAAGAAGGAGGGTGATAAGCCCACATGACCCCATTTCAAGAAGGAGGGGCATGATAAATCAAAGTGTTGGAAGTTGCATCTAGAGCAATAGGATCTTGGATCTGAATCTAGGGATGAAACAAAGATTGTTGCTTCTAAGATCCAAGGTAAAGGAAAAGGTATATCTCTTTCTTTTGATACAAGTTTTCAAATGCAAGTGCAAGTGCAAGTAAATAATCTTCTCCTAAGATTGATAAGCATCACAATGAATTATTTCACATACGGGTTGTAACAAAGCATACTAAGGTTGATACTTTTTTCAAACGGGATCTCAAGTAAATCTAATATCTAAAGAATTTTTTAAGAAACATAACTTAGCTACAACACCTCATCTAAAGCCATATCCACTTGTATGGGTTTGCAATGATGCAGAGTTATAGGTAACGAAGTAATGTAAGTTAATATTTTCTATCAGTACAAACTTTATAGATGAGGTAGAAGTTGATGTGGCTCCTTTAGATATGTGTGGTCATGTACTAGGGAGTCCCTATCTTTATGACTAAAAAGCAATCTTTTATAGGTGAGAAAAAAAATATCGCCTTTTTAAGGATGGTAAAGAATTCATTGTACGGGCACATAAGATTAAGACTAATCTAACATTAGTGAATAATAAACAAATGAAGAGGTTAGTAAATTCTAGTAAGAACTTTGTATTTATAATTGTAAAAGCCAAAGAAGATGATAAATTTGAGGAATTCAAAGGGTGTGATCCAAAGCAAAAAGATGAATTGGTCAAAGTAGTTTCTTCCTGTGATGACTTATTTCAGGAGCTAAAGGGATTTCCACCAAAGAGAGAGATACAACATGAAATATAGTTATAGTAGGATGTGCCTCTTCCAAACATTGACATGTACCTTCTATCAGTTATACATAATAAGGAAATCAAGAAACAGGTTAAGGAGTTGGTTGAGAAAGGAGTTATTCATTCGTGTACCTCTCCTTGTGCTTCTTCAATCGTGTTGGTGCCAAAAAAGGATGGTTATTGGAGAATGTGCATCGACTATAGATCCCTGAACAAGATAATGGTAAAGAACAAGTATCCTCTTCCCTGAATAGATGATTTACTTGGTCAATTGAAACATGCAATTTATTTCACTAAGTTAGACTTGCGTAGTGGATATCACAAAATAAGAATTGTAAATAATGATAAATAGAAAACTACATTCAAGAAAAAATAGGGATTGTATGAGTGGTTGGTCACACCCTTTAGGCTTTGTAATGTGCCAACTACCTTTATGAGAGTCATTAATGATGTATTTCATGCATTCATAGATGATTTTGTCATAGTTTATTTGGATGATATACTTGTATTTAATCAAACTTGGGAAGAACATGTAGAGCATGTGAGAAAAGTACTTAATGTATTAAGAAAAGAAAAATTATATTTAAATATGTCTAAATGTGAATTTTCAAAGACATCACTAGTGTACTTAGGCTATATTGTAGGAGGAGGTCACTTGAAAGTGGATCCTCCAAAGGTCATAGCCATTGTAAACTAGCCAAATCCAAGTACAGTTACATAAGTAATAATTTTTCTAGTTGCAGTATAGTATTAGAGAAAGTTCATAGCTAATTTCTCCTGCATAGTATCTCCATTGCACGCACCCACAAGTGTGAATAAGTCTTTCCAGTGGTGAGGTCCACAACAAAATGCCTTTGATACTTTAAATGAAAATCTCAACACTACACCAGTTATAGCTCTACTAGATCTACATCAACCATTCAAAATTGAGATAGATGTTAGTGGGTTTTCCATGGGAGCAGTACTCATGCAAGGAGGTAAACCTATCTGCTTTCACTCTAAAACTTTCATGACTGTGGTGAGTAACTATCCCACATATGATAAAGAACTATATGCATTAGTTCAAAGTGTAAAGAAGTGGAAACAATATCTAATGGGTAAATAAATAATAATACACATAGATCATAAACCACTTCAATATTTGCACTCACAATCTAAATTGCAACAAAGCAGGCACTTTAGGAGGATGGGTTTTCTACAATAGTTTCATTTGGTTATAAAATATAAGAAAGGGGTTTAGAATGAAGGAGCACATATATTATCTAGGCCTCCTACAAATGCTACAATTATTCTTAAAATTAGTTCAATGGCACATGAAAGTTATCAAGAACAATATGCTAAGGAAAAAGAGTTTAAGAATATATATATGTAGCATTAATTCAAGGAAAAAATGTAGAAGAGAAAGAATACTATGTGCAAGACAAGTTATTGCATCACTTAGGAAAGTTATGTATTCCATAGGATGAATGAGAACATGTAGTTAGAGAGTCATACACGTCATTGATTGCTAGATGCTTTGTGGTAAGAAAGATAATGTCACAACTATAGAAATATTATTATTGGACTCACATGCAGGAAACTACATCCAAGTACATTAAAGGATGTGTAATGTGTGCAACAATTAAACCTAGCAATAGGAAATTAGGGATGTATACACATTTACTTGTACCATCCCATCCATGAGATAGTGTTTCAATGGATTTGTTTGGGGGGCTACCAATGTATAGGAAAAAGAATGCTTATCTATTTGTGGTAGTGGATAGGTTCATTAAAATGTGCATTCTAATGCCTTGTAAAAAATAGGTCACAACTAAACTGATAGCGCATTTGTAATTTCAATTTGTATGGGTTAATTTTGGGCTTCCTACTTCTATTTATCAGATTGAGATTCTTGATTCTTGGGGGAGTTTTGGTCAGCATTGTGGGAACTCATGGACACTAGACTGAAGAAAAGAACAACTTTCCATCTGTAGATTGATGAAAAAATAGAGGTAGTGAATAGGATAGTTGTGCATCTTCTTAGAGGTTACTATAGTAAACATCCTAAGTTGTGGGATGAGAGTCTACACTATGTGCAACATGCTTACAGACATGCAACACACTCTTCTACTCAATGAAAATTTCCTTTTGAGTCTTTTTTTGGTTATCTGCCAAGGAAAACTATGGATTTTTCTATTGGGAAGGAAGATGTTAAAGATGGACATCATGATGTAGACGAGGCCTTGAAGTTCATCCAAAATATCCAAGAAATTCATCAGGTAGTTGAAGCTCAACTGGAGAAGAGCCAAGAAAAGTACAAAGCCTAGCATGATAAGCATCATGTTGATCATCAATTTTAGGTTGGTGACAAATTCTAGTTACACATCAATAAAGAAATAATGCAAGGTAAAGGTAAGAAGCTCAATCCAATTAGGTATTGTCCCTTTGAGGTCTTAAAAAGGATTGGTACCAATGAATTTTTCCTAAATCTACCTCCTTATATGCATATCTACTCAGTGTTTAATGTTGAGAATTTGAATTTGTATGAACCTCCAATGATACTAGATGAGGAGGTTGATGTTCAAGTTCCTTCTATTGATGATTTATCACCTAAGTACATGAATGAGCTATAGGAAGATGTCATCCTAGACAAATGTTTGAACTTCACAAAGAGGGGTTGTTGCATACCTCAGTGGGACTAAAAGGGATGAATCCTAGCAAAGAAAAGTGGATGGATGTTGGAAAAGTGAGGGAGCTCTACCCTCACTTACTTTTTATGTAAACAAGCTTTCAGAGGTCCAAAAGATCTCTAATGGGGAAGATTGATCCAAGTCAATATGTTCACCAAAAAATAAATTATTCTAAATGCTTCAATAGTCAGTACCATGTTAAAGAGCTCTCTAATACAAACCCAACACAAATTGAATCATCTCAAAAGGAGTCGTATGCTCAAGATATGGCTAGTCAAAGTAGGGGTTCTAGATGGAGATTCTAGGTCAAAAAAATGATCATCTAAAAAATGGTCAAAAACAACATCACATCAAATATCTCATCACCATGATTCCAATGCAACTCGAATAATGTGAAATGAAGCTCGTACATAGAAGATATGGCTAGTCAAAGTTGAGGGTTGGCCATACTAACTTGTCAGTACAATGATGATGTTAGCATGATTTTAGCATGTTGACATGGTAGGAATGGATGACATGGTAGGTGCGATTGATGTGGATCAATGATGCTCTGACATGTGGCAGTATTGACCATGACATGGAAATTTCTTATGTGGACACGTGCTAGTGACAATGCAGTTAGGTGGACCAATCAAAGTATGACACATGGCACCTCGTGGACCTCTGTCTAGATGCATTTACTATTGTTTGTTAAAAAATATCAGTTGAGGGAATTGAACCCCCAATGCACCACTTGCAAACCAAACACTCCACCATTGAACCACGAGATCTTCTCAATCTAAATATAGCCATCAATTTTATTTAATAAAGGTCAAATCCATATATGGAGGGGTGGTAGTTTGAACCATCAACCCCTCCACTCCTATTATCACTCCTTACCAATGCACCAAGCAATGACATTGAGAAATAAGTAGAGGTAGTTCATTTTGAATAGAAGTTAAAGTCAATTAGTATATAAAAATGGGAGTTGGTTTTGAAACACCAACCCCTGAGATACAAACACCTAGAAATTACTTATTGGAACATGGATTCTAATTTTTTCATTGATGGCAACTGAAGTCATTACTTTGGTCCATAGATCAAAACTTGGTCATACCAACAGAAGGAGTTGAGAACAAAGTTTTACCAGAAAAAAGCATGAAGAACAAGGTATCCAATTACTACATTGATTTTTGTTCTTCACCGGATCATATTTTTGAGTTGTGGATCCCTGGGACAATTTTTTAACCATGTATGTTATCTTATTATTTAATTTTGTGATGTTGCATTAATCGGTGTACAAGTTAGGAGATCCAATAGAATTTTTTTCTATCTATTTGTTCATTATGGATGACCTAGTAGTGTAGCATGTCAAGGATGTATAAGGGATGATTTTTTAAAGGTTTCTATGTTCGAGAATTTTATTTTGGGTCCAAGCTATGTCGTGGATGACTTGTATGGGTGTGCATCATAAATTTTTCATGACTTGAACTGACACATGAAGATTTTTTTTTTATTTTATTGGAGGTCGACTTGTAATGACAAGATCCTTGATGTGGATATATATAAGTTATCAGTTATATCATTTTGTGAGGAAGTGGTAAGTGTAGAAGTGTGTTTCGAACATCAGAAGGGAGATTAGGAAATTATGCACATTTTCACTTGTGCATTAAAGTTTTTTGGCAGAGCGAGTTTGTGGAGAACAAAGCAGAATTGTTGAATCAGTCAAAAGGACAAATGATTGACTACATAGCTTAATTGAAACTGTAATCAAGCATTGTTGATGCTATTCTATCAGTTCAATCTTTTGGATTCAATCCAAATCATTGTAAGGCAGTGAGCCTATCTTATTTGAGCAATGAGCTCTAGGTAGTGTGCTTGAATGCAAGTGCATTCCCATTTTGTAATCTTTCTTTTGGGTATACTCATATTATATTGTGGATTGGCCATCCACCATGGTTTTTCCTCTAATAGGGTCTCCACATAAAAATTATAGTGTTGTGGTGTTGTGATTGTTTTCCTTCTATTCATGCATATCTCTTTTATTGAATGCTTAAGTGAGTTACAAATCAAAATAATAAAATTAAATTTTTGCACAACATTGATTCACCCCCCCTCTTAGTATTGCTTGTTTCCAACAATTGGTATCAGAGTTAGTTCCTTAGAAGAATTCTAATAGCTTGGGAAGATCTTGGAAGGATTTTTTCAATGGATACAAGCAGTCTTCAAAAACAACTCATGGTGGCCCTTGATGATCTTGACAATCAAATTCTAAGAACCATGTGTTGCAAGAAAATATTGAGAGTGCAGAGAAATTCATTCAGTCATTGAAAGAAAAAATCAATGAATCAAGAGATAAAAGGAAGGAATTGTGTGATCATCTTAAGTAGAAGAACAAAAGTGTGGTAGATGAACAACTCAGTCATGCCCTGAAAGAGAAAACAAAAGAATGTGAAAAGTTTTCTAGTGAGAATGTTTCCTTGAAGTGTGAGATGGAATCCATCATGATGAAAATGACTAAGGAGATTGAGGATAGAAAGAAGAATGAAGAAAAGCTCGCACAATCCTTGAAAGACAAGTTTGAAAAATGCAGCTGATTGGACAATGATCTGGAGGAATCTAAAACCAATGAAGAAGTGTTTGGAAAACAACTTGATGATCTCATAAATAAACTTGTTGTTGTGAATGAGTACAAGGAGAAATTAAAAGAAAGCTCAACCAAACTTGATGAACTGATTAAAGGATAGAGGAATGATGGTGACAAGTGAGGTCTTGGATTTGAAGAAGGAGAAAGTTCGAGATCTGGACAAAAGAAAACTAGACAAGGGAGATTTAGGCAATGAAATAAGATAATTGGAGCTAGAAGAAATCTAGTAAGACAACCAAATTCTCAAAGATTTAATGGTTACTATTATGCTTGCAACAAATTTGGTCATATGGCTTCTCAGTGTAGGATTAGGATGAACACAAGAGGACTATCATTTTAAGGTTAGTGCTTTAATTTCCATAAGTATGGTCATAAGTCAAGTGAATGCAGAATTGTGATGAATAAATTTCATAGAGATGTCAGATTCTATGCATGCAATAGATTTTGTCATGTTTCTAACCAATACAAATCAAGAAAAAATCAGTGGAATAGTTGGCCTGGATAGAGAAGTGTTGTTTCCTACAATTGCAACAAATTTTACCACACTGCTAGATTCTATTGGAACAAAAGAGGTTTGGTAAAATAGAACATGCAATAGGATGTTAAGGGAAAAATTAAAGTCACTACTGATGTGATAAAAAGGAAAGTGCAAAAGAAATGGGTGAAGAAGAATCCCTCTGTTGAAGAAAATATGCCTGCACTAGAAGCAACTTCTGGCAATCCGTTAGGGAATTAGTTTTAGTCCTACTAGCCTAAGGGGAGTTGTTAAGTAAATATTTTAAACCCCCTATCAGTGATTGGTACTAGAATCCAGATGAGTCTAGTAAATGCATTGATGTTTGTCAGATGTTGTTTAACAAATTGGAGGAAGTATTGAAGAATTGTGGAGATCCATAGAAGAATCATCTATCTCTGTACATGAAAGATAGGAAACCAAATGAATTAGGGTAAAGAAATTTATTGCGAAAAAAATGAGTTAGGTTTCTGGATGATATTAGAACATTTTCTTCCCTCATTTGTCACTTTTTATTTTGGAGAAAAGCAGTTTGGAGAGCTCTGGAGTGAACATTGCTAAATTGTGGGGAGATTCTAGTGTGAAGGAGGATTTGCAATCAAATTTCATTCCAACCCCGAAAGGTATTTATCAAAAATCCTGTGAATTTATTAGATTGCAATCATGTCTACTCCTCTGGTAGTTGAAGTAAAGGATAAGCCAGGTCCAAAGTTTAAATGGCATCCTTATAAGTCTATAGAGATAGAGCCCTTAGGTGTGTTTTCATATGTGTTGTACAAAGTCTTGCACATTGAAGATATTAAGGCTTATATACATGCAAATATCAAAGAATTGGGAAGTTCTCATTTGATGAATCTGTATTCTCATCACATAATTCAAGATCTTACTGTAAAGCCAGAATTTAAAACCTTAGAGGAAAATAAGTTCGCATAGTTCACAAAATTTCCAATATTTGAGGAAAATGAATGGGTCTGATATGTGTTGAACCATGTTTATGATGAATTTATGTGGTTAGATGTGCCATTTAAAATCACAAAAGAGGTTATATGTGCAGTAACAGGTCTAAATTCCACTAGTAGACTTCTAGTTTTGAAGTTCATAAAGAATGATACAGTCATTCAGGAAACAAGTGTTCAATGGGACAAAAGGGCAATGACAATAGAGGATATTGTTGCAGTAGATGTAAAATTTGCATAAATGGTTATTGGGTATAAGATCCATCACTCAAGCTGAGAGAACTCTATATCTGGTATGACTATCTATGCAACCTATGAGATGGTGAAACGAAATGCAGACTATGATTTGTGTGAATTACTCAGAAGTTAGTTAATGGAGAATCTGGGGAAAATCAATAAAGACAAGAAGAATACCTTCAAATACAATAAATTGCTTTTATGTTTATTTTTCTACTTCTTGGATGAGGTTCCGGGAGTTGGAAAAGTTCATTGGTGCATTGATGAGTCGGTAGCTATTCAGATAAGGGACATGTTTTTGGTTTAGGTGATCATCAGACTTAGAATACCACCCTCTAGGGATAATTTAAAAACTTATAGAATATGATGCATGCCAGGAAAATAATTCCTACCTCAATCGTGGAAAAATTCAAAGATACTATTTTCTTCATGGTAGACATTGATCAATGCCATATGGAAGCTATTGATCCCAGAACAATTTGGATCATGCCTATGGGATACAAAGTAGAGGAGATTTTTTTTTAAATGTATGCAAAACACTTGTTGAGTTAACCACAAGATCTGGGAGAAGAAATATTTGGAACTTATGCAGAGAAAAGTATGCAAGAACATATTGATCTAAAAAAGCCAATGATAGCTAGGAGAGTAAGAAAAGAGGTAGAAATATTTACAGAAAATATGGGCATACTTGTGAAGAAATTGAAAGAAGTGATAAGGAAGAGAGAAGAAGCTAAAGAAGCAAAAGAGAAAGCAAAAACAATTTTTTCTAGTTCGGGAACATCTTCTCCCCACACTAGATCTACCAAGAGTTCCCTTGCAATCCAACTAGCTCAAGCCAAGGCTTTTGAAAAAAGAAAGAAGAATAAAATCACAAGAACATATGAACCTATTTTTAAAGATGAAGAGGAAGGGACTAAAGCAGGAGAATTTGTAAAAGAAATAAAGGCTACTGGGACTCAATCTATCAAGTTAAACAAGAGAAAATATTCCGATAAAGAAGAAGAAGCAGAGAAAAAGGAAAAAGTTGAAAAACCTCATATGTCAGTTGAGGAAGTTGAGAATGTAGTTGTCAAAGATGGTAATCTCAAGCCACTTTGTGAATGGTATGAAGGTTTTGATGAATCTAGTTAGAGGACTCTTGAAGAGGCCAAAATAAAACATATGAATAGTTTTAATAAAGTTCTTGTTGAAATCATGTCTGGCTTGCCCAAGAGTCTATATAATATTTTGGATTCTAGAAGGATAAGTTCCAAAATAGAAGAAGAGAACATTAGGAAAATAATTCTTGCTGATTTATGTCCAAAGATGTCAATAGAGGAGATGAATTCACTCCTTGAAAAGGTCAAAAATGAATTCAACAAAAAGAAAAGGGTGAATAGACTCATGATTGGTGAGATTGTTGTTGTTGTTAAGGAAACGAAGAAGATTCTGGAAGATTTTATGACAAAGAATAAGATAAATGCTAAAGAAGTGGATACTGAATATGAGGAAGTGAATGTTGATGTTGAAAATTTTTAGACTCCTCCTGAAGTGGAAAACACAGAGACACCTAAGGAATTTGAAGTTCCTAAGGAGGTGTTAGCTGAGGAAAAGGAGGCACATATTGAAAAAGTTGAAGTGTCTAAAGGTAATCCTGAAATATTCCTTGTAGAACCCAAGGTTGAAGAAGAAACAATTCAAGAAATTAGAGTAGAGGTAGTAAAGAGATCTCTGATGGAGCAGTAGGAAGAATTAGATCCTGAATTGGATGAATGCTTAATAAATCTATCCACTTTTTCCCCAATTCAAATGATGAAGGTAGCTTCAATTGCTCAAGCCAAAGCCAGTGAGAAGATTCTGAAGTATCACATAGAAGATAGTGAATTACTAAGCCTTGCATTTGGAGTTTTGCAAAAATTAATGCCTAGCCATGTTATGGATTTTTTGGGTTCCTCTTCCAATTCATAGGGTATGTGCAGGATCATGAGGGGCCAAAAAGTGGCAATATGATGGGTATGTGGCTGATGACTTTCTTTTACCCAAAATTGATGAAACAAAAAGGGTTTTTAAAGGAGATTCTTAGCTTTCCACCAATATAAATTATGTTTTACTTTGAATTTAATAAGTAATTCTTATTCATGTTTTCTATTTGAATTACAATTAAAGTCCTGATTGATAGGCTGATTGAAAAACATCTATAGCTTTCAAATAGTATCACATTTTTTGAATCCAAAACATGCATCACATTATATGCTTCGTATAATATAGGATTAAAAAAGAAAAATTTAATTTCATGAATTTTTGACCAAGTTAAGGTGGTCAGACATACGAGTTTTTATATTTTTTAAAAGTTGTAATAAAAAATTCATAATTAATTATTTACTTGGAAAAAATTACAAAAAAATGCATCACATCAGGACATGAGTCCTCTACTTATATCTAAAATATTATTATTTTATTGTGGTTAGGGTGGTCGAGACACCTACTTTTTATTTTTCCCTGAAATTTAAGTACTCTTGCATTGAAATTTCAAATTTTCACCAAATAGTTTAAAAATAAATTAAAAAACCTAGTAGTTTATAAACTATATTCAATTTTCTATAGATTTTATTTTTACATAATTTTGAAATAATATAGATAAATTATTCAAATTTTTACCTCAAGTTGCCTAACTTTGATTTTTCTAAATTTTTTGCCACTTAAGGGCCTATTTTTTCCATGATGATCCTGCACATATCCGTGAGGTAAAGAAGCTGATAAATTCTGTAAGCTCTCACTTTGAATCTTTTGAGAAATCAGCCTTGATTAAGGTGCAGAAGGAGTTCAAGGAAAAGAGATTAGGTAGTTTGAAAGAACTAATTGCAAAACACAAAACTCTTTTAGCCACCTACATTAAAAATGTTCAAGATACTTTTCCTAAAGGAGGAAAAGTGTATAAGTCTTGTTTAGTCTTGTCTAAATTCATTGAAGCAAATGAAAAGAAGGTGAAGGATATTGAAAAATAGTTGGTCACTATTTCTAATGCTTTTGACCCATTAGCTGGTAATGTTGGTGAACAAGAAGGTCAGGTAATGTCTTTTCTTGAAAAAATAAAGAGTTTGAAGCTTGAAAATGAGAGGAATGTTGGGAGAGTATGTGAAATCATAGGACTAATCAGTCCAAAGATTGAAATAATGGTGAATGCATTGAAAGAGGCTAAAGATGTTAAAGCCGCTCTTGACCCAACAAATCTTGAAGCTACAAAAATTATGTCTTATCTACTTTGTGGTCACATAACCATTTTGGAAAGTTTGAAAAGTGTTTGGGACTCAAACTTAAGTGTGTTGAAGAATGACTTTGTGGATGTCTTCAATTTTTTGTAAAGCACATGTTATGTTTGCATAGTCTTGAAATTTTGAAAATTTGAATTTCCCAATTTTGTCATTGATGCCAAAGAGGGAGAGAGTGTAGTGAAAAATGCCTTGAAATTCTAAGGGGGAGTAGTGTTTTGAAATTTTTAACTTTGGTAGTGTACTTACCAGTTTCAACACTTAGTCATTTATCACTAAGTGTTTCCATCAATGCCAAAGGGGGAGATTGTTGGAACATGGCTTCTAATATTGTCATTGATGGCAATTGAAGTCATTACTTTGGTCTGCAGATTAGAACTTGGCCATACCGACATAAGGAGTTGGGAACAAAGAATTACCGATAGAAAGCATGAAGAACAGAGTATCTGATTACTACGTCGATTTGTTTGCTTCACCAAATCATCTATTTGAGTTGTGGATCCTTGAGACAGTTTGTTAACCATGTATGTTATCTTATTATTGAGTTTTGTGATGTTGCATTAATCAGTGTACGAGTTAGGAGATCTGGCAGGATGTTTTTCTATCTATTTGTTCATTATGGCCGACCTAGTCAGTGTAGCATGTCGTGGATGTATAAGGGATGATTGTTTAAATGTGTCTATGTTCAAGAATTTTATTTTGGGTCCAAGATATGTCATGGATGACTTGTATGGATGCGCATCATAAATTGTTCATGACTTGAGCTGACACATGATTTTTTTTGTATTTTATTGGAGGTTGACTTGTAATGACAAGATCCTTGGTGCAGATATATATGTTATTAGTTATATCATTTTGTGAGGAAGTGGTAAGTGTAGAAGTGTGTTGGGAACATCAGAAGGATGATTAGGCAATTATGCATAGTTTCACTTGTGCATTAAAGCTTTTGGAAAAATGAGTTTGTGGAGAATAGAGTAGAATTGCTGAATTAGTCAGAAGGACAAAAGATTGAGTACAGAGCTTAACCAAAACTATAATCAAGTACTTTTTATTCTATTCTATTAGTTCACTCTTTTGGGTTCAATCCAAATTATTGTAAGGAATTGAGCCTATCTTATTTGAGTAGTGAGCTCTAGGCAGTGTGCCTGAATGCAAATGCATTCCCATTTTGTAATATTTCTTGTGGGTATACTCATATTATATTGTGTATTAGACATCCACCATGGTTTTTCCCCTAACATGGTTTCCACGTAAAATTTTTGGTGTTGTGGTGTTGTGATTGTTTTCCTTCTGTTTATGCATATCTCTTTTATTGAATGCTTAAGTGAGTTACAGATCAGAATAATAAAATTAAATTTTTGCACAACACTGATTCACCCCCCCTCTTAGTGTTGCTTGTTTCCAACATTACCAACATGCCATATGTTATGTGCATGATCTAATGGGTATATGCAGGATGATGATGGACCAAAAAGTGGCGATATGATGGGTATGTGTAGGTAATGTGGCTGGAAACATTTTTTTTACCCAAAATTGATGAAATGAAAAGGGTTTTTAAAGGATATTCTCAACTTTCCACCAATATAAATTGTGCTTTACTTTGAATTTAATAAATAATTATTATTCATTTTCTATTTCAATTATGACTAAAGTCATGATTGATAGAATAATTGAAAAACATCTATATCTTTCAAACGGTATCACATTTTTTGAATCTGAAACATGCATCACATTCTATGCTTCGCATACTATAGGATTAAAAAAATTGAATTTCATGAAGTTTTGACCAAGTTAAGGTGGTTAGACATGATTTTTTATATTTTTAAAAGTTGTAATAAAAAATCATAAATAATTATTTACTTGGAAAAAATTAAAAAAAAGTATGCATCACATTGGGACATGCATTCTCTACTTATATCTAAAATATTATAAAAAAATATTATCATTTTATTGTGGTTAGGGTGGTTAGAGAAACACCTACTTCTTAGTTTTTCCTTGAAATTTAAGTACTACTGCATTGAAATTTCAAAATTTCACCAAATATATATATATATATATATATATATAAATAAAACCTAGTAGTTTAGAAACTACATTCAATTTCCTACAAATTCTATTCTTACATATTTTTCAAATAATAATGATAACTTATTTAAATCTTCATGTCAAGTTGCCTAACTTTGATTTTTCTGAATTTTCATCACCACTTAAGTCCCTGTTTTTTCCATGATGATCCTACACATACCCTAATATTTTTTCAAATTGCTTTACTATATCATCAAGCTTGAAAGATGTAAAAAATGAAGATAAAGGCTTGAATTAAGGAAAGCCTTAGGTTCAAGATTTTTGTTTTAAAATTAGGAGATAAGGAAATAATGAGGAAAATATTATTGTTACCCCTTAAAAAGAATGCCAAGTTGTATTTAAGGAGAACTTTGTGTTTTAAAAAGAATGCCAAGTTGTATTTAATCTAGAACAAGGAATGAATATTGAGATCCACTAGACTGATGCATATCTTTATGCATCTAATTCAAAGAATAATGGGAAATAACCCCCAACTTCTCCTAGAGATACTCAAAATTTTCCTTAGGAAGAGACTTCATGAAGATATATACAACTTGATTCTTAGTAGGAACGTACTCCAACTTTACTTCATTCTCTGTAACCTTTTCTCTCAAAAATTGATATCGAATTGAAATATGTTTTGTCCTTAAATGCATTACCAGATTCTTTGAAATATTAATAGCACTTGTATGATCACATAAGATAGAAATAGGTTCATCATATACCACTCTGATATCCTTCAAATTTTACTTCATCTAAACACCTATGTGCAGCATGATGCTGCAACAATGTATTCTACCTCTGTAGTGGACAATAATATTGAATCTTATTTCTTGCTTAGCCAAGACACCAACTTGCTTCTAAGAAAGAAATGACCACCAATTGTATTCTTTATATCATCCACACAACCTACCCAATCTACATATGTATAAGAACTCAAAGAAAAATCGGTATCTTTTGGATACCACAAATGATGTTCCAAAGTGCCTTTCAAATATTTGAATATCCTCTTCACTGCTACCACATGTGACTCTTTGGGATCTTCTTGAATCTAGCCATAAGAAAAACTACATGCATGATATCTAGTCTAGTAGCAGTTTGATATATCTCTCCTCCAATCATTGATTTGTACTTTCTTTGATCATCCTTAGGAAATTAATCATTCTTGCTCAACTTGCAACTAGAAACCATAGGAGTACATACTAATTTAAAGTCTTCCATTCCAAAATTCTTTAATATTTCCTTAACATACTTAGATTGTTAAATGAATATCCCTTTCTTTTTCTAATTGATTTGAAGTCCTTATGTGTTGCAAAAGACAAAAACATCCTAATAGCTCTCATTCTTTCCATTAGAGAAAATTTCTCCCCAAAATCTATTCTGGTGTAGGAGCACCTACAACCATAATGAAAAATTTGATGTGGTGAAATGCAACTAGGTGATCATAGAGTGATTCTAGGTGAGTTTGGGGGTGTTTGATTTTTTTTATACCAAATAAGGTCTAAAAGACCATTTTCAATGTAATTGGGGGATTTAGGAGTGATAGATGTCAAGATGGAAAAGTCGCACAAAATTGTGAACGTTGTTAAGCAAGAAATTGTCAAAAATTGCAACTTGTTAGGAATATCAAGAGTCTAGAATATCAAAGGGTAGTTATAGACATTGGGAAGGATTTTTTTTATTTAAAAGTGTATAAAAACCTCTCAAAAGCTTGAAGACAGGTTGTTGGATAAATTATTGAAGATTTCCCAATAAGAAGACAACGTTATTTCTGTGTTTAATTTGTATTTATGAGCTATTCAAGTTCTGTACAACCCATACAGACTCTTTTATGGTTTTAAACTCATAGTATCCTATTGAATTATGTTTTAACATTCATTTGAATTCATTTTGAGGGTTTAACAATAATTTTAGAGGAAGTTCTCTTAAGTTTTTTGTGACTGCCTGGTAAAAACCAGTGAGGGCTCTATTTGGTGATTACATGATGTATTAAGCCATTCCTCTTACTTTTTTTCCTATTTCTCAGAGGAATGGCATGTAATTTGATAGAGTTAGACGTTTTCTTGTGTTGGTAGGCCGAGAAGTTGTGTTGGTCAAAGTGGGAAGATGCCCTAGGGCTAGGCAAAGCCTTTTTTTATGTAAAATTGAGTTGTAAGATGAGGGTTTTGAAATAATGTTAAGAGTATGGTCTCTATAAGGGATTATTGAGTGTTTGTAGGCTATATGTGGTGTATCTAAAGTATTGGTTTGGTCAAGCAAGCCCTAGAGATATGACTTTCAATAGAACCCTAGGTATTTGCTTGTAAATGGAGGGTTTGTTGGAACAGTATTGAAGAAGCCTTAAACCTAGAAGTAAATTGTGAAATTTGATGTTTGTCACATGCTTGTTGACTGTTCGATGTGTTCTTGTGAAGGAAAGTTGAAAACGAGGGATCTCCTTTGTAAAAGTGGGCTAATTAAGTAGCCTTTTGTAGGGGTAGTGTGTTGTTTCTCAATGTTAGTGTAAAGAAGTCATTATAGAGCTTTGTGTATGTTGTGTGATCCCTTTAAGGGTATCTAAATCAATTGTTTAGTTGGAAAGTCATTTGAGAAGTTAGGGTGAAAAATCCCTTAAACCAGGTCTTGAGTGCTACTAGGGAAGACCTAGTTGAAGGTTGAAAAAAGAAGAGATAAAATACCTTTATTGTGAAAATTGTTTTATGATCATTCAATTGATATCTTGTGAAGTTTGACACCCCCTACATTGCATCATATTCCTTCCACTTTTGATTAACCTTTGCACACAAGTCTTGCTTTGTTTCTTACTATTTCTCCACTCTCATTCAACTTGTTCTAGAATACCCACTTAGTTCTAGTCATATTCTTGTTTGTTGGTCTTGGAATAAGTTCCCAAGTTTGATTCTTCTCAATCGGCACCAATTCTTCCTCTATAGCCTTGATCCAATATTCATCTTTTCATGCTTTAATCACTATTTTAGGTCCAAATTTGGAAAGTAAACATAGGTTTACTTGTTCTTCTATCATAGAAACCTTTCTTCTTGTTAACACGCCTATGATTTTATCACCAATGATATGATCTTCTAAATGATTCTTTTACACATACTTAGGGATTTTAGGTATCTTTTCACGAGCTTCTTCCTCTTCAACCTACATTTATTTTCCCTTACCTTCATATTTCTCTTCTACTCCTCAAGAGGAATCATCTAATTCATATCCATCTATCATCACTAAATTTTTATGTAATTTTTCATCTACTTTGACACTTTCACTTTCAACAATTCTTTTCAACCTCTTGTTGCAGCACTGGTAAGCCTTGCTTCTTGTAGAACATCTAAGGAAGATTCCTTTAGCAGATCTTGCATCAAAATTTCCTAATCTTTCTTCATCTCTTCTAATATAGAATTTTCTTCCAAATACTCTAAAATATTTCATAGTTGGGGTTATTCCATACCACGACTCATAAGGATTCTTTGAACTATTTTTTCTTGCTTATGCTTTATTAAGTATGCAAAATATAGTATGAATTGCTTCTCTCCAATAGACATCTAATAGATTTTCTTCCTTCATCATTGTCCTTGTTGTTTTATGAATAGTTCTATTTTTTCTTTCCACAACTCCATTTTATTGAGGAGTCCTAGGGGCTGAAAAATTCCTCTTTATTCCACAATCTTCATAAAAAGTGTTAAAATAATTGGAAGAAAACTCTCCACCTCTATCAAATCTCAAAAATTTGATCTTCATATCCATTTCATTCTCAACCATAGCTTTGTTGGCATATGGCTTTGAGAGATTGTTTTTGGCTACTAGTGTTGTCATTGATGGCAACAAGAGTTAGTAGTGTTGTCCATTGTTTAGAAGCAGTACTCTATTGGCATAATTCATAAAGAATAGAGTATCTGGTTGGTAAGTTGATCTAAATGCTTCACCAGATCATTATTTTTTTTTGTGGATCTCCAGGGAAGCTTGTCAAGTATGTATGCTACCTTATTGATAAGTTTTATGATATTACATTGATCCATGTACGAGTTTGAAGTTTCAGTAAAATGATCTATTGCTTATTTTCTCATTATGTCCGACCTATTGTGTATGGTGTGTTCTAAATGTATGATGAGTATGTGTTTAAATGTTTCTTATGTTGGGAATTTTTGTTTGGGTCCCTACTATAGTCTAGCTAACTTGTGTGGGTACGCATTAATTCTAATTGGTGATTGGAGATGACTTGTAGAAGAGTATTATATTTTGTTGCAAGCCAACATATAGAAATAAAATTCTTGTTAGCAGATATATAAATGAGATTAGTAATTCATTTTGGGTGTGGTGTGATGTACAAAGTGGCGAGAAGGTGTGTGCATGAAAAGGTGTAGGATAGCTACATGAGGTAATATCAAAGGATTTGTCAAGTGAATTTTGTTTGTGTAGCAGAAGGGTTTTTATGGCAGAGCAGAGCAGAGAAGAAGTGAGAATTGGACATAAGGTCTAGAATTTGTTTCATGTGCTTCATTGGAACTGAATCTAGGAATTCAAAGATGCTATTTTCTAAGTTCATATTTTGAATAGTTCTAATCCAAACTCTTTGGACAGTGAGTCCTCTTTTGTATTTTGAGCAGTGACCTCTAGGAAGTGTTCCTGAATGCAAGTGCATTCCCTTATTTGTATCATACTTTTAATAGAGTATTCTTTGTGGATTAATCTCCACTATGGTTTTTCCCCTAATAGGGTTTCCACATAAAAATCTTGGTGTTATGGTGTTCACATTTTCTTGTTAATATGCATGCATGTTTCCATCTGTTTATTTGTTGTGGATGCTATTAAATGTTACACATTTCTATTGATAGTTTAAGATCTGATTTGAGATTCAAATATTGTGGAACACTAATTCCCCCTCCTCTCAGTGTTCCTAGTGTCCAACAAGCTTTGAATTCCTTAAACTTATCTAAAGCTTCTAATTTTTATTTGAGGAAAGTTACTCAAGTCATTATAGAGTAATTAGTAATTAGTAGGATGAAATACCTATCACCTTGAGAAATTTTGATTCTTGTAGGTCCACAAAGATCTATCTGTACCAACTCCAAAGGAATGGTATTAGATTTTTCTTTGACATTGAAACTCTTTCTAGCTTGCTTCCCAATTTGACATTCCTTGCAGACAACATTAATAGGCTTTGTAATATTTGGTAAATATCTCACAGCTTGATATAAACTATTCCTCACTAGGCTATCAAAATTGATGCATGACACATTCTTCTATGCCATATCCAACTTTCATTAATTTTAGTCATAAAGCATTGACCATTTTCACCCTTAAGTTGATAAACATTTCCATCAATCCTTCCTGCTGTAACCACAATTTTTGAACCTTTCCTAATTTCACAATCATTTTCCTGAAACATAATATTATATCCTTTGTTACATACTTGTCCTACACTCAAAATATTATGTCGTAGACCCTTAACATAAAGAACATCATATGTATTATGTTTTCCTTCAAAACTGATTAAACCTTTTCTACATATCTTAGGAGATGTATCATCATTAAACTTAACTAAAACACCATTAAACTTTTCATTCTTAAAAAAATATCTTATCACTTATCATGTGATTTAAGCATCCACTATCGATGATCTAGTTGTTCTTCTCTTCTCGAGCATGAAAAGTAGTCACCATTACTCCTTCAATGTTATGACCTACTTTCCTTCAATGTTATGACCTACTTTAGAACTTTCCTTCATACATCTCTTAGAGTTAATATAATTAGTTCCAATATTTAGAACCATGAATGAGAATTCATCATCTTCATCATTAGGGTAATCAGATTCATCATTAGATATACTAGCATCTTCTCTAACATAATAACTTTTCTTAATTATTTTACCTTTATTCTCCTTAGGTATATCTCTTGAAGTTTTGATAGGACATCTTGAAGCATAATGACAAATATTTCCGTGGTTAAAGCATTTGAAAGGTAACTTACCTCTATATTTTCTAGTTCCCTTTTTCAATTTCCACACAAATTTTTCTTCCAACTCATCAAATTCATCCACATCAGATTTCTCATGCTTCACTACTTTTCCAACTTTAAAAGTAGTCTCTCTTTTTACATCACTTGGACTAAAATATCTCAATTCAAAAATAGTTATTGCACTAAAAAACTGATCTCTAGAATACTAATCTAAATTATTAAATTCTTCAATAGCATAAACCTTATGACTATAAGTTAAGTTAGTAAGAGTTCTTAATACCTTTTTTACCACCTCAACTTTTTCAAGTTTTCCACCAAGGATTTTGATGGAATTTCCAACTTTGTCCACTCTATACATGTAGCTCGTAATATCTTCAACTTTCTTCATCCTTAAGGTTTCAAATTTATTCTTCAGATTCTACATCTTTTCTTGCTTGAGTTTATCATCTCCTTCATAGATACTTTCGAGCATTTTCCAAATTTCACTAGCAGTTTTAAGACTCATAAATTTCACAAGTTCCAAATTAGAAAGACCACTCAAAAGAGCATACCTTTCCTTGTCATTGTTCTCATATGCCTTGATATCATCATCAATACTCAGGCCATTTACAAGCATTGTATATCTAGTTTCAACAAAATTTTAAACTCCAAATCTCAAAGAAATAAGAAAACATTCCATTTTGATCTTCTAAAATGTATAATCTAATCCATCAAATAGAGGAGCCTCCTTCTTGTGTGCTATCCTAGATCTACCTCAATCATTTAAGATTTATTCTAAGGAACCTTGATTTGATACCAATTTTTGAATGCACAAGACAACTAAGAGGGAGGTGAATTAGTTGTACTTTAAAGCATCAAAACCCTCATTAACATTTGAATTATATTAGTCCATACATTCTTAACAACCATTAAACTCTTATCATACATTAACATAATGTAAGCATGAGAAATAGTAATGAAAACACATCCAAACACATGAGAACACTAGACTTACATGGAAAAGCCAAGAAGGGAAAGCTACAGTGAGGATTATCTCACAATATAAAGTAAATGCAACACTAAATAAATAGGCTCACTATCAGAGGGATCATTACCCAATAGACAACACTTGGGCTCATTTCCAATGGACCACTTTCAAATTAGAAAGAAGAAGATAGAATATTGTTACAATGAGAAATCTATCTCAGAGCAAATAAAAGATCCACCATTGCTTCACTAGAACATTCAAACTCTCTTTGTAGAATGTAGACACCTTCTGCTCACTACTTCTAGTAGTCTTAGGAATTAAAGCTCACACTACATTTCACACATTCCACACTTCACATCTCAACATTTTGCATTACACCCTTCACACATCTAATCATCACATATATATACTATCTTCAACCTTGAAAATAATTCACAAGGTTGGCTATGTACCTCAAATGTGAAAATTAAAATTAGGTCAACACCAAAACATTCCTACAGTGGAAAGGAATGAATATGGACCACAACACACTTTAAATTATACCTAAATCCATAAATAAATGACACACCATGCTTCCAAAAATCATTGAAGCATATCCATATTTAGTTAAGACACCCGAGGTTAGTTGAACTTGTGTTAACACCATTGAACAATTAAGTACACACTTCCTTTGATATAAGGAAAAATCATAGAACACACAAAAATATTAAACACCATCTGGAATATTCCATCAACAACCTGAAATCTGACTCCTTCACAACATCATACACTAGAAGAACACATTCATTTTTTACAACCAACTAACCTTCCACACACTACAACACTTGAATCCAATCTTACATAGCACCAAAACACAAGAAATTTAGACTAAAGATAGATATGATCAATATAAGAACACCCTCGGATCTAAAAGACTAAAAACTAAAGTGTAGAGATGCGGAGAAAAAAAAATCTCCCAAACAACACTGCTTTCATAGTTCACATGCTGGTGAACACAACTTTCTTTGCACAATGATCCAGAACCTAAAAATGTAGATATAACACCTCTTACCATCTCTGATCAAGGTATTTGAACTACACAAACAACTCTTCAACCATGAATAAATGTGGGGAAAAACACTAAACACCATTCTATCATGCTAAACACTCTTCACCATATTGTTTCCTCTTTCATTCAAATTTTCTCAAAAGCACTCAGAAACCAAACACCAAAAACTCAAACCCATCACTTGTAACACTTCAACCACACAAGAGGTTGAACATCACTAATCACCAATACATTCTCATCAAAGAAACACTAGAGTTTGACATCAGTGATACTACTAATGACAACATAATGCAACCAATCAAAGCATCTTCATAGACTTCCAACAATATACTCATAGACCTATTGAAATCAATACAACAAAAATGATCTTTTGACATCAATGAAAATAATGCATGTCTTGTTGTTGAATAAAAAATAATGTCTAAGTTATAGAGAGGGAAATCATCTTTCAAAGATGATTTATTAAGATCACAAATATTCATATGCATTTGAATATGATTATATAGTTTCACGATAGCCATTATATTTGATATCCAAGGTGAATAGTCAATGAGGTAAATGAAAGAAACTTGTAAAAGCTTTTCAATCTCACCCTTAACCAAAAAATACACTTTTGGATTTATTTTTTGAATTCTCTATTTTATAGGTTTAGTATCATCTTCTAAAGAAATGTTATGTGTAGCTACCTTAGGGTTTATGCTAGGCATATATGAATAAGACTAGAAAAAAAGTTAGGAAATTCATGTAATAACATATTTTTCTCTTATTATTCATTATATTCAAGACATTTTTCAATTAAAATTACCTTATCCATGTTAGATGGATCCATTGAGATGTCAACAATATCTCCCACGAGTACTATACTATATAGCCTAGAACATGAGAAAAATTTTGGGGTATGCCAAGTGATAATCTACCATATCATTTGATATACAAGAATATTTCCCAAAGTATGCTTTAACATTTAGAAAATAGAGAAATCCATGATCGTGATGATAAGTAGGTAAGTTATCCTAAACTCCTAGAAATTCCACTAAGGACTCATCAATAAGAAATATATCCAATGCCATATTTTTATTTGTTTTACTTATCAACTCAAGATGAACTAAGTTGAGTGAAACCTTAGGAGAGTCTTGCATTATTGTATTCATGTTAAGATCAGAAGGTCTTTGAGAAGCTTTTGTGGGTGTCAAAGGATGATAACCAAGACCATTTTTTTTAACTGATGTAGTTAATTTTATGGGGACCTTGATACCTTGTTCCTTTATACCAAAATTGAGAAAATATTTTATATCCTCTTCCATAAATAGGTTCCATCTCTTTTGAAGAAGGTGTTTTTTCATAATTGTTCACATCATATGCAAACATATAATTGGTATCATTTTTATTACTATAAGTTATTAAATTATATGTTTGAGGAGATTATATGGAATATGTAGATGCCATTGTGAGTTAATTTGATTCTTTAGACATATATGGTGGTATTTTATACCCCCCATAGAAGTAGGTGCAAAATCTAATGAACCAAAATCATCATCCAAAATTTATTTTGTGGATGACTCACAATCATCTAAGTCCTTATAATTGCTATACATAGGTTCCACATTTAAAGACATAATCAATGTGTTAAAGGGTGTCTTATGTCTACTTTCAGTTTGTAGAAAATTATCTTACTTAGGATAAAATTTCACCATCTAAACCTTGTTGTTATATGTATATTTCATTAAGTGGTGAAGGGTGGAAGGAAATCCTCCCATATCATGAATCCTTGATCTTCCAAGGAAAATATTATATGAAAGAGCATCTAACATGACATAGATAAGGGTATGTAAAAAAATGAGACCTACCATATTATGAAATGTGATCATTCCCAATGGTTTCCTACCGATTTTATCAAAACCAAAAATATATAAAACATTGGGTTGAATGCCAGACCTATCCATACCAAGCTTATTTAAAAGGTCAATGTTATCATTATTAAGACTAGGAAAATTATCAATAAGGGTACTCTTAACACCAGTTTTATTAATGCACACCATTATCATCAAGGAATCATATTAATTTTGAGTTTCAAGAGGGGGTAACTCACTTTGATAAAATATAATATCCATTTTTTTTTGAGTTCATACCCTCAAGTAAGGCTGCTACTTCATTTGGTTTAACATAAGGTGGCACAACAATATTTATAAAGCCTCTTGAAGTATGTAATGATAGATAGGTGAGTTTTTAGTTAAGTCCCACAATTTTAACTGAAGTAGCACAAAACTACTCAACAAGATCATACTCCTTACCATTATGTTGAGGCAAATGAGGTGTGTGAGAGAGAATAGGTTCTAGGAATGGTATGGATGACAAAATGATTGGTTTTGGTTTTTATTGTTTGTTGTTTCTTGTGTTATATGTATCAGAAATAACATGGTATTTTTATTGGTGTGATACATTTTGGTTTATATGATTATGTTGAGTCAATTGTCTTACAAAGTTTAAGATATGGCTAGGGGATTTTATTTTTTTTGGTGGTTGTCTAATAATAAGCACTGGTTGATTTTGTGTTTGAGGTTTATGTAGAGGAGGACAAGTAATTAGTTGTGGTGTGATTTCATTTATTGATCTTTGAAATTTAGAAGCTTTAGGAGTCTTAGTGGATGATTTAGGTGAGATGAAATAATCAAGTGAGGATCCTAATCTATAGATGTTAAAGTTTGACAAGTAGATTTGCAAAAGTGCATGAAATTAATTTTTTTTAGATAAACATTGAACCTAGTTTGACAAATCTAGAAATTCAAATTATTCTAACTTTTGAAATGCGAACAATAATGTAAATCATAACTTTTTGGTAAGGAAGCTAAGGTATAAAACAACTTCATACACTAATCTTGAGAGGATTATAATATAATTTTTTTATAGATCTTTAACAATTACAAAAACTTAAAAAAAATAAACGCAAATACCATGCATACCATGATACAATGATTTGCATGGGGATAACCCTTTCAAGAGAAAAACCCCACACTCCAAAAGATGCCCAATATATTATTCAGAAATCACAAAAAATAAAATATACTTGCAAAGCAAGCTTCTCATAGAAGTATCACCAACCAGAGATCCAGAGGTAACACAACTACTATCAAACACTCACAATACATCACAATACATAATTGTAATACAACACCCTCATAAAATAGGGTTGCCTTCTAGGGAAAGTCAAGCCAAAAAAATATTAGCCATCAGATACGAGACATAATGATGGATGGCCTAGATTTACAATAATATAGTGTACATAAAATTTGGCTTCCAAGGACACTACCCTCAAGCCCCTATTGGGGTGTGCTGCCCCCTGGACCCCCAACTTTGTAACAGGTAGATTTGAAAAAATGTACAAAATTAGGAGTCTTAGTGGACAATTTAGGTGAGATGAAATAATCAAGTAAGGATCCTAATATGTAAATATTCCAGTTAGGCAATAGGTAGATTTGAAAAATGCACAAAATTGAAATTTTCAAATAAGCACTAAACCTAGTTTGAAAAATATAGAGATTCAATTTATTCTAAATTTTAAAATATGAACAATAATGTGAATCATCACTTTTCAAAAACATATGCATGCATAAATCACAATATCAAACACTTTCAAATTTTTGTTAGACCTTAGCATGACCTCATTACGATTTTATAGTGCAATAATTGATTGAATCTATCTTGCAACAATTGAAGGTTTTTTTTTTTTAATATTTTGGATTACAAATACTATGAAAATATTTACTTTTTCAATGAATTTTATCACAATTTTCATGCATAGATCATAAATTAAAAGTTTGAAAGTTACATTCATATTTCAACATGACCTAGTTAAGATCACAAAGGTTTTATATTGCACAAACTTTAGGTTTCACCAAAATGTGATGTGGGAAAAAGGAATATAAGGTCTAAATCACACTTCTTCCAATATAACAAGATAAATGACTAAAATTGATCTCAAAAACCCACTTGGCTACTAACCTCAGTGGAAGAGCTAGAATAGTGAATGGAGGTTTCAATCCTTTGATGTGTTGATGATGTTGATAATGATTAATTGATTTTTAATAGATTTAATTTGAAAATGAAAAGATGTACCAAGGTTTACTATAAAAATACAAAAACTATAATAAATCCTAGAAAATACATATCTAAAAACTAGAAATAGAGTCTAGAAGAGTAGAGTGTAGAAATAATGGAATCTAGCATTTAAATATGAGCTTGAGATGACTAGATAGGGGTACTAGGTACCCTTGACCTAAAAATAAGATAATTAAAATTAGATTTTAGTTTCTAGTTGCTCTCTAACTATAAGATCTCTTTCTCTAGACTTAGTATTAGAGTTTTTTCTATCACTGATAAAATCCACTTTCCATAATTTATTGACTTGTAGGGATTAAATTCTTGAATGAAAATTAGGTCTTCAATCCTCTCCACTTTTACTTCATATCTACAACCTACACACATGAAATAGGGGAAAGGGTTGTGTCATATAGGGGATTACCTAATTCAAACCTTGTTTTTTTCTACCTCCATAATGGCTATGATGATGTAAACAAGAGCTTACCCTCAATCAGGAAAATTCTAAATGATAAACAAATGATAAATTGACAATAGGTGTTGTAGAGGAGGGGGAACGACTACTCAAGACCCTAGGTCATGGGAGAGTATTGTTAATAATTAGTTTTCATGATCTACCTCACACTAAAGGATTGTATAGGATGAATTTTATGTTTAAAGAGGGTTAAAAAGAAGGACAACTAATCTATCACTTTCCTTCTATCAACCTAAGAGTTTAAAAAGTAAGGTGAGTGAATTCCCGAGTCTGGATTGTAACCTAGGCAACTCTCAACCAAATGACTCCAATGTAGAAGATGGATGATAGCATGAAACACTCACATCTTAGTCGGGCACTGGAATCTGTATGAATAGAGAGTACAAAGTATAGTCGAAACTAATAGAAAACTCGCTAACAACCAAATAAATGCAATTTTATATAGTGATAGAAAGAAGAATACTTTAACTTAAAGGGTAGATTGATTAAGTACGAAATAACAATCAAGGGTGATAGAAATGCAACTCATGGTTGGTCCAGCCTTGTGTAAGCTCCACATGCATAAAATATCTACACATAGAAGAACAAGGAAAAATGTTGGGGCTATTTTGAGTCTTGTTGCAATCAAACCCCTATTTTGGTGTTCCCACCTCCATAGAAAGCTAGAATAGCCACAATAGAGAAAATGTGATAAATAAAGTATTGAAATGGGAGCATACCAAGCAATGCTAACATTAATATTCTACTAAATCAAACAATGATGCTATGTAAAATGGATATCACCTCCCCAACAAGATGCACTCAAGGCACGTGAAGGGAGATATGAGATCGCAAGCTTGACGATGCCAATGTTGCCACAACAATGAGAGGAGTGAAACCAATAGAGTGTCAACTTGGAGCTTCAAAAATGGTGGAAGTGCTATGAAATGAAGTGTGTAGAAGTGAAATGAAATCAAGTGAGATTGAAGAACTTGAATTGAATGTGAGAGATAGATTTTTGAAGATGATTAGGATCCCAAAAGAGTCATTCTAGGCTGGTCAAGGGTGCAAGGGAATTACACTTAATTTACAATGGAGAAGTGTAATGCCTCTACAAAATTTAGATGTAGGAATCCTATCATGGAAAAATTCCACACAAATTTCCATGCACCGCACTAGCATCCCCAATAGGAATTTCCCACACGGATACTACAAAAAGCTACTAAATGGATGAAAAGTAGTTGGATGAGGTGGAATAACATCTTTGGGTTTGATTTTCTAAGGTAAGGGATGCAAATGGGGAATTTGTGAGGGATGAAAATTCACTCCATTAAATTTTTCCCCCACTTTAGCGAGCATATGTGCTACCAAATGTGAGGTAAAGTAGATCAAAATAGTTTAAGGAAAGTATACTTGAACCATTGAGGAAGCAGACCAAAATTTGACCCACCCAAAAGCATAGGAAGAGGAGATGGCTCCATAGGTACTCAGTCCTAAGGAGAGTTGAAAAAAATGCGTCGTAGGTCTGTAGACTTACGAAGGGGTGAACAAAAGGCTTCATAGGTGTTGAATTCTATAGTGTTGAACAAAGAGATCGTATAGGATGGAAGCACTTTATAGGTCCTCAAACTTGCAAAGGATGTTCTCCTACCTGTGCTTGGTCCTGAGGGAACCTAGATCTAAGAGGCTCCACAAATTATGATGGGACCTTATAGGTACTTGGTCCTACAAGGTCGATTGAAAAGCAACTTCATAGGTGCCCTTGCAAAGCAACATGTTAATTTGCAGACAAAACATTTTAGATAAAAAAATGTCACATAGTAAAATATGCAGATAGTCAACATTTGAAGGAGAATATTTCAAAGGGGTCCCTCGAGAACCCTTCAAGAGAAAAGGGGTCCACTCAAGTGATGCTCTGTTTGAAAGTGTTATGATTTTTGAAAAGAGATAACATTTTGAAAAGTGATAGAGTTTTTCACCAACGATTCTAGCATCAAGGAATCCTTATGAAAGATTTCTTTCATCAAGGAATTTGAAAGAAATAATAATCCCTCACAAGGGAATTTTTTTAAACTTCATAAAAAAAAGTACTCCATTCTCAAAGGAAAATTTCCAAATTTTATCTTACAAATTTTTGATGAAAGGAACATTCTGCTAGGGGACCATATTGAAGAATTCATTTAAAAAAAAAAGGACTTTTAGCAAGGGATTCATTGGCCACCGAATACACTTTCTAAAAATAGAAGCAATATTGTATCCCCCCTTAGAGTGGTGTGTGCTAAACTCAAAGGAACGTGACATCTAGGTAAGGAGAGAAAAGAAAGAATGAAAGTGATGTTGTGGCCCACAAAACATGACCAGATGTAACCATGGTAATATTTCCATGCACGTGAGGGACAATACATAAGAACCATAACATCGCAAAGAAAGAAAAGAAGAGAGAAAGATAAAAATAAAGGAAAAACCATGAAATGACGAACACAAGATATGGGGATTTTATATTTCAAGGTTAGAGATACTCATAAATATAAATAGATATAATATTATAATATATGAACTATCATCAACCCCTACTATATCATACCATGTGAAGAAAGTTATGTGAAGACAAAATAAAAATAAAAAAATTGGGTCAACATGGAAGGGAGGCCTAAATACCCCCAACACTTTGCATCATCCCCAATTGTTGAAAATCAAGGAACAACAAATAGAAGAATGATGTAAAAAATAGAATAAGTTTATGAAAAAAAAAAGCTCCTGTATCTAAGCACCTACAAGGGTGAAAAGGATCCTCCAAGAGCATATAAAAAAAAGCATAGGGGAACACAACACACACACAAATCTAATCTATAGACAAAGAAGAGGCACTCCCCTAGTCCTCATCAACCAAGAGGTCGTCATTCTTCCAATCTAGATCATTATAAGGAGAAGGTAGAAAATCTTGAAAGGGAGGGATAGCAAGGGAAGAAACCTCCAACTCTCCAATGACAAGATCTAAGGAAGAGGGCCCCTCGAGGTCTTCTTCACTCAACTCTTGTGAGGTAAACGTCAATGATTTCACAAAAATCGTTGATAGAGCTACGACATTTTCTATTGAGTTGAACATGCACTTGATGGGGGTGCCATGTGTCAATAGAGTAGGTGATGAAGGAGACACCCAAGATACACTAATGACCTCACCGAATGACTTGGAGGAAATGATAAACTCTAGGGACATCAGGGCTGCCTCCATCACTAGGACAACACAAAAAAATGTAGAACTGACTTCCAGAGAAGGCAATCCCTTCTTCTGACCCCTATTAGAAGTAGGGTCATCCCCCAACTTCTACTTCATCAAAGGATGCGAGATCCCCATAGATGAAGTAGAAGGCAAGGATGAAGAGGAGAAAACCATAGTGGACACTACCAAGGTATTCAAAATATCCATGGGTTTGGGAAAAGGTGGGATTTCTAAAAGGGACATCAAAAAAGGAGGCTCAACCAAAGGAGCAATGAAAACTTGTACCCTTTTAGGGTGACAATCATCTATGCTCATAGGGTGAGCTAGAAGCAAGATTGAGTGGAGGGAACTGAAGTAGAAGGGTGTGTAATGATAGAAATAGGGTGCTCCACCTTTTAGGAGATGAAGCACAATGAGGGGTTCCCATTTTTCTATCATTACATTCAAGGAAACCTTAGAGATCTCAATTTGAAGATAGAAATGGGGAAAGAGATATGCTAAAGGGTGTCTTAAGGTATGGATAGAGACCAAAAGGGGGGTTCACCACCAAGATAGGGCTTGGAAAGACAAGTGATAACCAAGATCTAATTGTGAAACTTAATGATATGCAAAACTACAACAAATGACCTAGAAATGAATGCAAAAAAAAATAACAAACTAGGATATTAGGGGTGTGCACTTGGAAATCTGAATGAGCTAGAATGGAGACTTGAAAATATAAAAAATACTAAAATTAATGTACACTGGGACTCATATGCTAGACTAGATGATTTAGTTCGAGATTAGGGTTTTTGGATAGGAACATAGATCTGGAAAATATAAGTTTGGAACTCCTAAAAACTACAAATTTGACTATACTGGGACTCATATGATAGAAATGGTGTATCATTCTAGTTTGGCTTTTTCAGAGAATCAAGATTTGAATCTTCTCTTCAATCTCTTCTTTGTCTTCTTGACTTGGTTTCTAGATCTGAATTTGAAGATTTTTCTTTGTAGGTTTCCACTAATGATATTCTAAACAAGGTGACAACTTGAATGACTTTTCAACTTGAAAACCTCTTTCCAATCTTTCTCCTTAAAGGGTCTTCAACCTAAATTTGAAAATCACATACTAAAGAGAGGGAAAAATGTCATTTTGTTAGTGGAAAGGAGTTTTCCTTGGTCAAACCCTATTTTGGTAATAAAACCTTCAAATTAAACAAAATAGAAAGGAGGAATGATGAATGAACAAAATACTATGTTGCAACTCACCAAACCCTAGCAATAAAGTGTTGTAAACTACATGAAATGACTCCAATGGATGTAGATCTTGAATCTTTCTTGAATGCAATAGATCTTGAATAGAATTCTAGCTTGAATTATAAAACCCTACATCATAATCATTAGCTCAAAAATAAACATGAAGCATGATGACTTTGACATGATGCTTGATACTTGAATAATGCTCCAAAACACATGACAATCAGCTCTTGAAGAATCTTGAATGCTCTTATAAATACTTGAATTCTCTCATGAACTCAAATTCACTATAAGGAATGCTCTAATGAAGTTCTTGGATGAAAAAGAGTAGAATAACCTTGTATTTATACTTGGTTATGCCAAATTTCCTGTAATTACAACACTACAAGCTGACATCAAATCTAGGAGAATAAAATCCCACCAAGAATTTAAATTAAATTAAATTTTAAGCCACATAGGACTCATACACCATAAGTGGTGTATGAGTCCCATTAGGCTAGGCTATGGGACAGCATTTTCAAGAAAATCTTAGATTAATGTGAAATTAGGATCGGGGCCCAGAAACTTAGGTGGGACCCATATGCCCAAGGTGGCATATGAGTCCTAGATCACTAAATCTAAGCAATACAATCCAAAAAAACTTGAATCATGATTGGATGTTGGTTCATGTTAGGATTATCCTTAGAAAGATGCACTAATTAAAATGTGTGAATGCAAAATAAGGCTAGATAAGGTATAAAGAAGCCTAATTAATTAATAAAAACCCTAGATTACTGTGAAAGTGTGGTACAAAACTTTACAACACCTTAAATAAGGTAAAACTAAGTCCATTTATTTTACAAGGGCCCAAGACCTAATGTCAATGTATTAAACACATGACAACAGTAAATTAAGGGAACATATTAGGGAGTACATTTCTCGTCATTACATCTACCCCCACTTTAGTGAGAGGGGGAACTTGGTTCAAACTCACACTAAAGTAGAAAAACTCACATCAATAGGGGTTCAAATGTACCAATTCTATTTATACAAGATGACAACGATCAAGAGGGATGATCAAGTCCTCAAGGATCAAGATCCCATGACAAACCAACATAAGCATTGTGGCAACAAAAAAAGTATGCCTTTTCCTTGCTTGATTTGGGAATAATTAATGATAAATTGGACTTGATATTGCCTTGATATAGTGTTGTGATATGTTAAATTACACATCCACATTAGGTCTTGGGCCCTTTTAAAGCTAAATAAACCCAACTTTTCCTTAACTTAGTGTTATAAAGTGGGGTATGTGCAGGATCATGATGGGCCAAAAAGTGGCAATATGATGGGTATGTGGTTGATAACCTTTTTTTTACCCAAAATTGATGAAATGAAAAATGGTTTTTAAAGGAGATTCTCAGCTTTCCACCAATATAAATTATTCTTTACTTTGAATTTAATAAGTAATTATTATTCATTTTCTATTCAAATTATGACTAAAGTCCTGATTGATAGACTGATTGAAAACATCTATAACTTTCAAATGGTATCATATTTTTGAATCCAAAACATCGTCACATTCTATGCTTTGCATACTATAGGATTGAAAATAGAAAAATTGAATTTCATGAAGTTTTGACCAAGTTAAGGTCGGACATACAATTTTTATATTTTTTAAAAGTTGTAATAAAAAATCATAATTAATTGTTTACTTGGAAAAAAATTACAAAAAAATATGCATCACATCGGGACATGAGTCTTCTACTTAAAGCTAAAATATTATAAGAAAATATTATCATTTTATTGTGGTTAGGGTGGTTAGACAAACACCCACTTCTTATTTTTTCCCCAAAATTTAAGTACTACTGCATTGAAATTTCAAATTTTCACCAAATAGATTTTTTTTTTAAACAAACCTAGTAGTTTACAAACTAAATTCAATTTTCTATAGATTCTATTCTTACATATTTTTGCAATAATATAGATAACTTATGCAAATTTTTACGTCAAGTTTCCTAACTCTTATTTTTTTGATTTTTTTGCCACTTAACGACCTATTTTTTCCATGATAATCCTGCACATACCAAGTGTATTTATTTACACCTTCACATTAAATTTAGGAGGCTTGTAAATTAATTGGACCTAATCTAGTGTTGTAATGTGTTGTACACATTCACATTAGATTTAGGACCCTTTTAAGCTAAATTGACTTTATTTTTCCATAACTTGATGTTGTAAAGTATATTTATTTACACTTTCACATTGAATTTTTTTCCCTCTTGCATTTATGACCTTAATATCATCATTAATAGTCCCCTAAGACCTTATATTGTGCATCCCAAGGCATATTTCAATCAAAAACTTGACAAGATCAACAAATAAACTTAATTTACACACTCCCCGACACTTTAGCAATCAAAATAGGCCCTATGGGACCCATGCACCACCTTGGGCATATTATAGACATGTAAAATATACTGATTGACATAGTGCATTCGATCCTGACTTACATCGTTTCTTCCTAAATTATCCCTCGGTCTAACCATTTAATCAAATTCCCCTATCTGATTAAATTCATCAATATTCATCCCTTAATCGACTAAATCATTTTATCTAATTAATTCACTCTCTTTTGTTAATTAAATCAATCAATATGATCTAATTATCCCTATTTAATTAAATAATCAATTTATTTGATTAAATCTCTAAAGTCTATCCATTAAATTAAATAAATTAAAACCTTATTTGATTTAATCTAACACCATCCCTTTTAATTAAATAAATCAAAATCCTTATTTAATTAGCCTCTTATCATATCCCTCTCTTATTTGATTTAAATAAATCCATAAATCTAAGTCAAATAAGTCACATCATCTAATCTCTCCTATTAAATTAATTAACCCTTGATTAATTTAACCTCATCTCATGTCCCATCCTCTAGATAATGCAAGTTGCACATGAAAATAGATTTAATTCATTTATTAAATCTCTATTTTCCTCACAAGGCATCTTTTGGAATATTCTCTCAATTTGAATTCAAAAATTCCAAGTCAACATGTTCATCCAACAAGGCATTTAAAATCTCTTACATGTCCTTTGCCTTGAGCCAAGTGAAATTTATTGCATTTTCCCTTCCCTCTTGCATGTCATTTCAACAAATTTGAATTTCAAATATTGGTATTTATTGACACAAACCCCAAATCTTGCACATCCATCATCCATTCATAGCTTGACAAGTGGCATCATATCATTGGATGAATGTTAGTCCCACATTGCTCAAATTTGGGCATTCATCCATCTTTAAATCCTATAAATTAAGAGCTCATATCCTCATTTTATCATCCACAAACATTGCAAAGTTATTATGCTAAAATATTTAGCCATTTCCATCTATCATTTGAATTCTTAGCTAGGCTCTTTTGCAGATTTGGCTTGGAGTTCTCATCTTTCATCAAAGTGGATCAAGATCATCTTCAACACATCAAGATTTCATCATAGGAATTGGCAAAGGGCCAATTTTCACATCAACCTGGCACCAATTCCCCCATGGGATCAAGAGTTTGCATATCTAATTAGGATTTTATCTTGTTTTTGTCATTTTGCATTGTGTTCTTCAATATTTTCTTCCTAATTTAAAATTGTAAATGGATTTCATGGAGAATCCTTGTTTTAGCTTGTAATTCCTTGTCTAACTCATTTATTCATGTTGTTTTGCAGGTACTAGGAGAAGGGTTCACACACATATGAGTCCCATCCAGGTGGGAACCATACACCACAAATGGTGTACGAGTCCCATTTGGCCTATTTTTAATGTTTTGAGAAGGAAATATAGGTTTTATGTTCAAATTTCTTGAATGTCAGCCTGTGGGATCCAATAAATGAGATATTAGATGGATTTCCTATATAAATGACGTCTCAAATCATTATTTCATCAAGTCTTCATGATATCAAGTCAAGCACTCAAGAGTTAGGAATTCCAAGACTTTACAAGATCATTTATAAGGCATTCAAGAGAAAATTTATTCATCAATTGTTCCAAAAATTCAAGATCCATCATTATTACAAGGATATCAAACATTAAGGATTCTACTAAGCTAGTGTTGTGATGTAACATTGGAGATCCAAGATCAAGCATTGTTCTACACCTATTGTCAAGATCAAGATCTACATCCTTCATGGAATTTCATGTTGAGTTGAAAATTTATAAGACATCATTCAAGGTATTATTATCCATGATTCATGTTATTTATTTCATGTTTCATGCTTTCATTTCATTATCTCATCATTTGGTTTAATTACCTACAAGGGGTTTGACTAAGGAAGACCCCTATTCCCTAATAATCAAAACTTTTTCTATCGCTCTTTGTGTGATTGTAGATCTACGTTCTTTGGATACTTTAAGATCCTTTGAAGATTAGGTTGCAAGGTTGGAGAAAGTCATCAAGTTGTCACAAGGTTTTCATCTTCACAAAAAGTCACCTACAACCCCAAAATCAGAGTTTCAGATCTGGGAACAAAGAGGAATAGAAAGAGCAGATATTGAAGAATAGATTTAGACCTTAAAGTTCCAAAAAAACCTAACTGGACTGACTCACCAATTCTAGTGAATGAGTCCCAGTTTAGGTCAAAATTTAGGTTTAGACAATTTCAGATACCCATTTGCTAGATTCGTGTTTCTGCACAAAAACCCAGATCTAGGACTGATTAGCCTAGCTTGGTGAATGAGCCCTAGTAGTCCTAAATTTTATGATATTTAGTATTTCATGCCTCCATTCAAGCTCTCTTAGGTTTCCAAGTACTCCTCTACACTTTTCCAGTTTGTTTTTCTAATTTATTTGCATTAATAGGTCATTTAGTTAAGTTTCATGCATCACTAGGTTTTTTCATTAGATCTTGCATCACATTTATTTTTCCAAGTATTAACTTGGTGGCGAATCCCTCATTAATCTCTAAACATACCCTAGGGAAACCCTATTATCATATTTATTTCCCCTTTCTTGATTAGATTAAGATCTCTAGGGTTATCCTTCAATGAAATAATTGGAAAGTGGGTCTTTCTCTATGTTCTAAACCATATGAAAGAATATATCCCATTTTCCATTATTTCAAGCACAAAGGAACACACATGAAAATGATATAAGGAGTGAAAAATAGGAACAAGCATATACTATCAAAGACAAAAAGAAAAATTAAAAAAGGGTGGATCAAGCCTCAACCATTTGTCCATCATGATGTGGATTAGATCCACGCTATTTGTCCAAAAAATAGGCTCTCACTCAGAGGAAATGGAACTCTATAAGCCCTATCTGGTGGGTGCATATCCAAAGAGGTGAGACACATACACACATGACCAATATGCATTCACACACACAAGCAAATGGCTATGGGAAAGTCATGCCTAGGTTCAGCTTCTCGTTCAACCATACCAAAATTATCCCTCCTGATAACTTTGATAACGTGCCACACAACAATGATATTCTAGGTTCATGAGGAAAGAAAAACCTGGTATGCTTGAAACTCATGAAAAAACAAGATGGCTCCACAAGAATGAAAAGTTTGTTATGCAAGGTGTCCATATAACTGAAATTGCAAATGCAATGTAAGGAACATTCAAAAGGATTTTTTCTTAGTTCATGTAAGGTCTTAACTTAGGGAACATCATGCCTAATATCTCCAAGAGAGAACCAATCAAAGAATAGAAGATTCACAACTTAGGGGATGCAATGTGTTACATCAAGACACTAAGAGGAATATAATATGCTAAGAGAGATCATGCTCTTGAGGGACATCACACCCAATATCACTACAAAGAAAAAGATTCATCACATGAAGTAAGAAGACTACATTAGAAACATAAAAAATGCAAAATAATGATGCCAATGTATTCCCCCACTTTAAATTAATTGCTAAAAACCATGTCGTGAGCAATTACTTTAAAGTAGCAAATGATAAATGCTAACAATAAAGAAGACATAAGAGCTAACTTGGAAAGCCTTATGCCAAGTCATATGTTTCAAAATAAAGAAACATCATGAAAAGGAAAAGAGGGGTTTCCCCCAAAAACTCCAAACACATGAGGGATCAATAGATCTGGGGTTAGTATGTTCTCGCTACAATGATTTTAAGAGAGCGCATAACTATCATCATTCTCCAAATACTCATAGAACAAGAAGAATGACACAAAGATAGCGAAAATAAAGAAAAACCTTTCAGGTCAACATGGAAGAGACATCAATGTCTCAACACCTTGCCTCATCCCCAAAAGGGAAAAATAATACAAAGGAAAATAATAAAGGAAAATATTTTGGGTCAACATGGAAGAGACATATCTCGATGCCTTGGGTCATCCCCAAAAGGAAAACACAAGACAAAGAAAAGGTAAAGGAAAAGCTTTTGGGTCAACATGGAAGAGACATGAATGTCTCGACACCTTGTGTCATCCGCAAAAGGAAAATAAAAGACAGAGAAAAGATAAAGGGAAAGCTTTTGGGTCAACATGGAAGAGACATGAATGTCTCAACACCTTGTGTCATCCCCAAAAGGAAAGCACAAGACAAAGAAAAGATAAAGGAAAAGGTAAAATATTTATGACATAAAGAAGAATGTAGGTAAAAATAGAGGAATGTCACAAGGAGAGAGAGATACATCAAACAAAATAGTACGGGGGATCACATTATGCACATGCAATCACACACAAAACATGAAAGGAAAAGTAATGCAAAAGACTATTAAGGCACATGCAAGTCAACCTATTAGTAGGTCATTTGCATCCCAATCATGTTCATCATATATAGAAGGCATAAAACTAGCCAAAGGGACAATAGCAAGTTCCAAACCAACGTACTTACCAAGTTCAACACTCTTCTTAGGAGAATGATCATTTAAGCTCATAAAAGAGGAAAAAAATGTGTTCAATTAATTATGTACCTTTTCATCTATTTTAGCAATCTCCTCATTTTCATCTAAATTAATCACAATAGGAGGTTGAATGATAATGTCCAAAGAAGGTTTTATCTCTTGTTGTGGTTTCGGTATAGGATCTTTTTGTTGTGGCAAGGGAGACTTGTAATGCATTGCTTTAGTCAAGTTTGGATTTTTATTTTCTTTGTTTGTTTCTTCATTTAACTTGCGAGCAAGAGCACAACATCTACACCTATTGTCTCTAGCATGTATATTTATTTTAGTATGATTGTCAAGTTGTGTTTGTGTAGGAGTAGGTTTATCAACTATAGGCTTATTTTCTTCCCTAAGTGGAGTAACATAAGGAACCATGGAAGGTTGTTCAACCACTTTCTCTTTAGCTTCATAAACTTATTTTATCTTAGGAGGTAGGATGGGATTGCTTTCATTATCTCGATCTTTTATAGGAGGTAGGAAAAGGATATATCTTAGGTTGGTATTGGTTGTTTGGAATGTCTTTAGGCTCAATCATGGTTTCATCAAGGATTGTAGGCTTAGTCATAGGTTGAGGAATGTTTTGAAGGGATAATTTCGCTATGCATTTCACTTTGAAATTTTGATAGGATTCGAGAAAGAATTCTTCTCGAGGTTTAATAGGTTCCATAGGCTCAGGCCAAAAGAAATCTAGTGAAAAGTTTCCACAGGAAGACAAATGGTTAAAGCCACTATGGTGCACACTAAAGATTTCATTGAAAAAGGGAAAATTTAAGCATTTATGCATGTCTGATCGATAGGAAAACTTCCATGGAGCATAGCCATGGGTGACCCAGCTTCACATGAAATTGATCCGACATCAATATGATGGAGAATGAGACATCTAATGTTTTTGGTCCTATTTGTAAGGGAAGGGTAATTGATCCCATCGCAAGGAAAGGGAAACCATTATGCATCGTCATCCATGCTTTTGATTTATAATATGTTTCTTGATAGAGTTCATACACAAGTAATAATTCCTCAGAAATCACATTCTCTCCATATATGGGATCAATTAATATCCCATTAGTGGGCTTATCATTGATTCAACTAGCTATGTAAAGAGGACCATCAGGTGCATGTTTAAGTATATATTTAGAAGATAAATAAATTTCAAGAGGCTTTTTAGTTTGTCCCTTATGAGGTTGAGTTTTGATAAATGCAATCAAACCTTTTTCAATATTATCCATGGGACCTTGTTCAATGGTATCCATAGGAATTTGTTGAACTGTATCCATGTTCTCATCATCCATGTCAACATTCATCACATCATTCTTTGAAGTTTCACTAGATTTAACAAATGAAATATTATGTTTAGGCATGAGGTTGGTAAATATTTGAATTTTTTTTGTTAGGATGGAAATAGACTTATTTCCTTGATCATTAACACCACCAACTAAAAGATGACCAAAATCAATGAGGTCTTGTACAAGATTTTTACTTAAGATGCTTGCAATTTTCCATGTCATGACCATTTTTTTGGTGATAATTGCAATAAAAATTGGATCTAACATTTGGGGGTAAAGGATTATTAGGATCATGAGTCTTAATGGGAGGTAAGATGATCATATTCTATTCTAAAATTAGTGACATTGTGTTATGGAGGGTATCATGTAGGGGAGTGAATTGCCTTGCTAGATCCCCAAATGCAAAAGGAGTTATCTTCCCTACAGTAGCCACTGGGGTATCAACATGTTGAGTTTTTTTTTTAGGGGTATTTAGTTGAAGGAAGCCTTTATTCTATTTTGTAAAAGCTGGTAATTGTTCTAGTTTGTGGATTCAAACTTCTTAGGTCAGCTAGAGGTTGGTTTTGTTTCACGAATACTAACTGAATTTTGATAATCATGAAGGGTAGTACAAAAGTGCATGAAGGAGGGGAACTTCATCATGGTAAGCTTATCTTGTATCTCACTTTTTAGGTTCTCAATGAACATCCTTTGAAGGTGAGGGTCAAGAATCTTTACATTGATTTGGGAGTAAACCAATTGATAGCGTGAAATAAAGTCTAGATAATCTTTTCATCATCTTTTTGCTTACATCTCATCAAATCAGCTAAAGTCATCTTAGGAGTCATACGAAATTGGAAATGGTTTATAAAGGCCTTTGCAAGTTCCTTGAGTGAATGAATTGAGTTGTTCAGTAATGAAGAAAACCATTCTAAGGTGGTATATTTCAAGAATCTAGGGAAAATCTTAGCAAAGAGCTTATCCTCAAGAATAAAGTCACTACATAAGGCAATGTAAGCAAAAACATGGTTAGAAGGATTTCCTTTCCCCCCATATTTATCAAATCTAGTAATCTCTATACCTTGTGGCATTGACATTCTCAAAATTTCCAAGGATAAGGGATTTCTTTTGACATATTATGTAGGTTGGCCATTTTGATTTTGTTTTTGGTAGAAACTTGTTTTTGAAGGGATGAAACGGTTTGTAAAAGTTGATTGATGAGAGGATCATTATTTGCATTTTGGATGGAGGTGAGTAAGGTAGACGTGTGTATGAGTTTGAGGGGCAAGTGAATGGAATGATTATAGGAGGTAAAGTGGTAGGAGATATGATATGTGATGCCACAAAGGTACTAGGGATGCTAACAAAAATACCCAAGGAAGGAATCACATTATTAGTAGGTTGCATCATTGTTGTAACTTGAGGGTTGGTCTAGGTAGGGATATAGGTAATTTTTGTGGGAGGAGGAATTTGAATTCCTCTTTGACTTGTAACATTTTTCAAAGGTAAAGGACAACTAGTGGTTGAGATAAGATGTGGTCCAAAAAGTTGAATTATGTTATGCATAAGGTAAACTCCTTCACTTTCAATCATTCAATGTATGTTATCTATGGTAGGGATAGTAGTGGTTGAAATTTTTTCAATACTTATTTGATTTTATAGGTTTGCTAAGTCTTCATGAATTTGGATTATTTTTTCTTGCGGAATACTAGCAACCATTATTTCAACATGAGTCACACTAATTGAAGGCAAAGAGTTGTTAAGGGTATGGTCCATACCTAGTAAACTAGTGTCAACACTAGTAGTGAAAGAATTGGACAAACCAAGATCCATGGTGATTGTGCTATTATGGGATGACATAAGTCTCAAACTTTGTCTCACTATAGTATTAGAAATAGGACACTAAGTAGAAAAGCTCATACAAGGGACAATTTAGGGAATGCAATATGCAATGAACACAAGATGAATGCTATGATCTAATTCTGAATCAAATGAAATTAAGCTAAATGAAATGAAATGAAAGTAAAAAAAACTATAGAAAATGAAACAAGAAACTAATAGCAACAAACTAAAACATAGAAATAGAGAATTTAATGCTGGAAAATGTAGTTTTAAATATGAAACGAGAATAAATCATCTAGAGGGGTGCATGAGTCCCAAATAGGGTTTTTAGAGGTTTGAATGTTGAATGACAGTCACCACATAATACCTAGAAATCAGGAAAAACCACCTAGACTAGGACTAAATCACCTAGAGGGGCGTATGAGTCCCAGATGAGGGTTTTTGCAAAGATTTCAGAAAATTCTAAGTGAAAGTTATGTTTTTTGGTTTGAATGATGTATAAAATAATGCAATATTTAGGAACCCTAGATGCCAATTAACTAATGCAATATTTAGGAACCCTAGATGCCAATTAACTAATGCAAAACTTAATGCAACCTAGATCTAGGATGATGATGCACTCCAAATTAGAATTAAGTTCTAAATGCATATTCACCAAAATTTAATGATGGAAATAGGGTGCTCCACCATTTAGGCTCAGATGAAGCACAATGAGGGTTTCATATTTCACTATTATTACATTTAAGGAAACCCTAGAGATCTCAATTTGAAGATAGAAAGGGGTATGTGAAGGATCATCATGGAAAAAACAAGCCCTTAAGTGCCAACAATTTTAGAAAAATCAGAGTTAGGCAACTTAACATAAAAATTTGAATAAGTTATCTATATTATTTCAAAAATATGTAAGAATAGAATTTGTAGAAAATTGAATGTACTTTCTAAACTACTAGGTTTTTTTTAAAACAAAATCCATCTGGTGAAAATTTGAAATTTCAATGCAATAGTTCTTAAATTTCAGGGAAAAAATAAGAAGTAGGTGTTTGTCTGACCACCCTAACCACAATAAAATGTTAATATTTTTTTATAAGATTTTAGATATAAGTAGAGGACTCAAGTCCTAATGTGATACATACTTTTTTGTAATTTTTTTCCAAGTAAATAATTAATTATGAATTTTTTATCACAAATTTTTAAAAATATAAAAAATTGTATGTTTGACCACCTTAACTTAGTCAAAACTTCATGAAATTCATTTTTTTTTAATCCTATAGTATGTGAAGCATAAAGTGTGACTCATGTTTTGGATTCAAAAAATGTGATACTGTTTGAAAGCTATAGATGTTTTTCAATCAGCCAATCAATCAGGATTTTAGTCGTAATTCAAATAGAAAATGAATAATAATAATTTATTAAATTCAAAGTAAAGCATAATTTATATTGGTGGAAAGCTGAGAATCTCCTTTAAAAACCATTTCTGTTTCATCAATTTTGGGTTAAAAAAAGTCGTTAGCCACATACCCTACACATACCCATCATATCACCACTTTTTGGCCCATCATGATCCTACATAGACCCAAAGGAGGAAAGAGATCTGCTAAAAGGTGTCCTAGGGAATGATAAGAGACTAAAAGGAGGTTCACCACTAAGCTAGAGCTTGGAAAGAAAAGTGACATCCAAGATCTAATTGTGAAACTTAATGATATGAAAAACTACAACAAATGACCTAGAAATGAACTCAAAACAAAATAAAAAATTGATAGATCAGGGGTGTGCACCTAGAAACTCGAATGAGCTGGAATGGAAACCTGAAAAGTTGAAAATACTAAAATTAATGCAAAATGGGACTCGTATGCAAGATTGGGTGATTTAGTCCCATATTAGGGTTTTTGGGAAGGAACAAAGATCTGGAAAAGACAAGTCCAGAACTCCTAAAACCTACAAATTTGATAATAGTGGGACTCATATGCTAGAAGTGGTGTATTAGTCTAGTTTGGATTTTTTAGAGAATTAGGATTTGAATATGCTCTTCAATCTCTGCTTTGTCTTCTTGACTTGGTTTCTAGATCTGAATTTGAGGATTATACTCTCCAGGTGTCCTCTAATGATCATCTAAACAAGGTGACAACTTGAATGACTTTGCAACTTGACAACTGTTGGAATTGTGTGTCTCAATCCCACAGGCTGGAACCTTTTGTGAGAAATTTTGGTGAGACTATGGAGATGTCTGGCTGACCTACTAGTTGATCTTGACTATTGCTGTGACCTCCTAAATGTCTTGGTGATAGGCATTTGAAACCTTCAGCGTACCCTTGGACAATCGGGATGATGTCTCAATGACGATAGGAAGTCTTGTCGATATTGGCATGACCTTTGGTTTGTCTGGATGATGTGATAATCGGTATGACTTGCTCCTATTGGCAAGAAGTCTTGGCGACTTGGAGATGTCTGGCTGACAGTTGGTGTCTATCGAATATCGGGGAGACTTGGATGAAAGGGTTATGTTTCGGTATGAGGTCTTACTGATATGAATGTCTTACTGATAGCTTTCACTTGGTCATCGAGGTAACACAAGGGTCTCGGGAAGAACTCTCAGCGACTATTGAATGTCTGACCGATAGTAGGGATACACTTGGAGTCTTTGCGGTAAGTCAAAGACTTCAGCATGAAATCTTGGCGATAGGAAGATGTCTTGCCGACAAATAGATGGAGTCTTTGGGGTAATACAGACGCATCGCTATGAAGTCTTGGTGATGGGTGTTTGTCTCACTGACGGTGTGGGATGTGTTCGGCATGACTCCTAGCCAAAGGTGGGCTCGGGGTAACCTGGAGACTTCAGCGTGAAGTCTTGGCAATAGGTGGTGGTCTCATCAATGGCTATGTGACTTTGATGTAACATAAGAGGCTCGGTATAACCTCTTGGAAACAGCGGTATGTCTGGCCGACTGAAGTCTTCGGGTGAAGTGTTGGAGAAAGATTAATGTCTTGCTGACTCTCGGACACTTTGGTGTGACTTGAAGGCATCGGTATGATGTCTTGGTGAAGAGTGTTTGTCTTGTGGATGGGAACCCTGATGTTAGTATGACCTCTCAACAAAAGCGATAAGTCTTTCCAACTGCTCTTTGGTGTTCGGTATAACATGAAGTGCTTGGTGTGATGTCTTGCAAAAGACGATTGTCTCACCGAATGGAATACTCACGTCGGCATGACTTGAAGACTTCAGTATGAAGTCTTGGCGAACTGTGGGTGTCTTGCCGATGGAAAAGCTAACATCGATATGACCTTTGAACTTTTATATGATGTCTCATTGAATGGCTATTGTCTTTCCAATGAGAATACTGAGGTCGATGTGACTTGAAGACTTCGGTGTAATGTCTGGGTGAAGAGCGATAGTCTTTTCGACTGATGAAATCTTCAGAATACCTTGTGATCTTCGGTGTGAGTTCTTGGTGACATGACGAAGTCTTAGTGATAGCTCTTTGGACTCGGTGTAACCTCTTGCTGATAGGTATGACTCTTGGTGATATCGAATGCTGGCTGTGTTGGCATCAGGGAGACATGGTTAGTGTCTCACTGACATGAAAACATAGGTTGAACGCCCTTGACCATTTGAATATTGTCCTACGTGGTGTGACCTGGATGTATTATCTTCTATGCAAGGAAGTGGAAACATCTACGATGCTGAGCTGGTTGATTCAATAGTTGTGATCCGACAATTGGAAGCAAACTGATTCATAGAGGCCGTTGAGAATGAATGCATATATGTATGCATTGGACATTTTGAAGAGTTGGTATAGAAAGAGATGAAGTAGACAAAGAGAGAGAGTGATAGAGAGAGGACCGAGTGGTTGGCTAAAAGGCCAAAGCCATGAGACCGAAGCAGAGGAAGAGAGAGATAGAGTTATGCTGCTGGAATCTCTCCTGATCATGAATGCCATAGTTGATCTCTCAGGGAGAGTATGCTACTAGGTTGTATCTAGAATGAACAAGATGTGATCTTTGTAAAGGCTATGATCCTGAAATTGTATTGTAACCGTTTGTTACTGAATAATACAATGGCTCGATCTTAGGAGAGTGCTTATGCTAGGTGGTGTTTCTTGGTGTTGGAAGGCACTGTTTCCTGTTAACCTCGAATACATAAAGGCTATGAAGTTAATCATTAGATGATTTGCAAGCTTCTAAAATAGCCTTTCTCTTTCTCAGATGCATGTACATGTTGGTGGTTTTAGGTTTGGCCTGAAAGGGGCCTGGATTTTTCTTGAATTGTTGTTTCCTTTTAAGGATGTTTTGTATTTTCATGGCTTAGTGGTTTTGTAGGTTTTACATGGTAAAGCAAAACTTGTGGTCATGTGGAGCTGTTGTTAAACTATTTTCTAGACCCTAGCTTTTTGGGTGTTGCTAGATGAGATAGTTGCAGTTCTGCATGCATGCTTTGTGCATGGTTTGAGGAGGTGTGATTTCTTCTTTGCATGGGAGTGTTGGTATGTGATTTGTCACTCAACATTCTTGTGGTGGTGCTTGTGGGTTCCTTGATTATGGTGCTCATTGTGGACATGATTGGAAAATCAGATCTGGTGTGATCTGGTGTTTGAATCATGTTGTCTACATGGTTATTCTCTTTGAAATCTCAGTATTGTAGTTTCCAATGTGATAACGGGTTTGCATGTTCAATGTTTGTGATCTATGAGTTATGCGGTTGGTGGATTAGCTACCCATTGGCTGTAGTGTAATAACTTGGATGTGGAATTTCTTTATCCACAAGGTTGATTCATTGCTAGTGCAGACTTGTTAGCTGGTCTTTTCTGTGGTCACTTGTGCATTGGTGTGACTATTTTGAGATGAGAGGATGGCTATTCTTGAGTACCTGAATGGTCAGTTATGGGAACCTGAAGTAGTTGGTCATGATGCTTGGAGAGCTCGGCTGTCACGTTTCAGTGGGAGCTCTAGCAGTGACTGGGGGTTCATCACATGGTGGTGAATGGTCTTCTTTAGTGTTATAGATGTTTCTTGGGATCCTATTGCTGCAAAAGGGTTCTTTCACATTTGCATGGACATTATTTGAAGATGTGCAATATCTTGGAACCATGGAGGGCACTTGGAGCCTTTGGCTGAGGTGTTGGTGGTACTTGATAGGTGATGTTGGTTTTGAGTCTATTTGCTTTATGTCATGGTATACTCTTGGTGCACTGGAGTTTTGGAATTGTGCATTAGACCATGGTGAAGTCACTTGAAGCATGGTATCTCCTAAGGAGATATGTAGATCATGGTGTCATGATAAGTTCCTGATTCATATGATTGGAGCTTTGACAATGGTCTGAAAGTTCAAGAAGGCTTCACCTTGGTTGAACGTGAGTTCAATAAGAGACCTATGAGGAGATTTCTCTTGGATTAGTCATGATGGCTTGTATATCCTAAAGGAGTATTCTCGTTCCCACTCTTGGTCTTCTCGGTAGTTTATCTGAGAGGTATTTGGCCCTTTATATCTTTTAGATGTGTTTAATGTTCACTTTCATGATATGGATCTTGAATTGTTGTTTAATGGTTCTAGAGGATTCATAGTGGAAGTTGTACAATTTCCTTTATCTCCTTGATTTTCTATGTTATGTTATTTACTGATGAGAATTGGTAGGAGATGATGTATGGGATTTCCTAAAATGGGAAATGAACTAGTTTGATCTTCTTTGAGAGGCTTACATCCATGTTTTTAAAGATGGTTTGATCTTGGTGATTGAACAGATAGATGTTGTTAAAGCTTTCCTTTTGGGTTGTGAAGGAGATCATTCTTGACACAGCTGGCTATTAGAAGTGCATGTAGGAGGAGGTTCTATAGGAAGATGATGTGTAGAGGTTCTCTTCGTGGCCGTGAAGGTTTGTGGTGAGATAAATGTTTCTTGTAGCATTGTGTTGCAGGTTGTGCATATCATTGTGGATATTTCCTTGGTACTACATGGTTGCATTCTCTATGTGTTGTTATTGGTAGACTTGCGATGCCTTCGATCTTAAGATCTGGAGTACTCAAGCAGTGGGATTTCTTGTATGTGTCTTGTCTTCTTAGATTGATTGACACTTGGAGCTTGCATTCGTTGTTGATGAGTTGGTTCTGGTTTGGCATGAGTTTACTAATGCTGATACCTTTGAGGTATGTGTGATTAGATGGAATAGCACGAGCTGTGGGCAATATTTTTAGTCTCATGGATTTATCAGTTGGATGGAAGTAGTCATTCTGACTATTGTTCTAACTGGTGTTTTTTGTCTTGTTTATGGAGAATGACTTCACTAGTGTGTTCTGTTTGAAGCTTTGAAGTTGATATTACTTTTGTATAGCATTTGAGCACAGTGAAGTGGTAGTGGTATCTGATTGATGATATCACTAGGATCTTTTGCTTGTGTTCTTTGGAATGGTGCTTATTCACCTTGGCTTGAATCTTTCTTCCACAGGTGGCATGTTGGAAGATGATAGGGTTTTTTGCCTGAATGGTGGACATCTTGGATGTTGGTGAAAATTTCTAGATGGAGCATGAGAGCATGTTTGAGATCTATGGGGTGTCATGGAAGGCTGTGATCGGTTGCACTTTGGTTGCTTTGTTGGACAATGAGTTGCAGTTGGATGCCTAGTCTTGGTTGCAGATTGTCTGGTAGACTAAATCTGTGGAATCCTATTGATTGGGTGTCTTGAGTGTTGTGGGGTATGAACTGGTGGAGCTAGTGTGATCTGAGTTTCTGGTTGCTTTGGAGGTGCCAGTGTGATCTTTGTCAAATGGGAGATTGTTGGAATTGTGTGTCTCAATCCCACAGGTTGAAACCTTTTGTGATCAATTTCGATGAGAATATGGAGATTTCTGGCCTACCTACTAGTTGATCTTGAATATTGCTATGACCTCCTGAATGTCATGGTGATTGGCATCTGAAACCTTCAGCGTACCCTTGGACAGTCAGGATGATGTCTTGGCAATGATAGGAAGTTTTTCCGATATCGGCGTGACCTTTGGTCTGTCTGGCTGATGTGATAATCGGTATGCCTTGCTCCTATCGGTAGGAAGTCTTAGCGACTGGGAGATGTTTGGATGACAGTTGGTGTCTATCAAATATTGGGGAGACTTGGCCAAAAGGGTTATGTTTCGGTATGAGGTCTTACCGATATGAATGTCTTGTCGATAGCTTTCACTTGGTCATCGGGGTAACACAAGGGTCTCGGGAAGAACTCTCAGCGACTATTGAATGTCTCACCGATAGTGGGGATACACTTGGAGTCTTCACGGTAGCTCAAAGACTTCAGCGTGAAGTCTTGGTGATAGGAAGATGTCTCACCAACAAACAGATGGAGTCTTCGGGGTAACACAGAGGCATCGCTATGAAGTGTTGGCGATAGTCATTTGTCTCACCGACAGTGTGGGATGTGTTCGGCATGACTCCTGGCGAAAGGTGGGCTCAGGGTAACTTGGAGAATTTGGCATGAAGTCTTGGCGATAGCTAGTGGTCTCGCTAATGGTTGTGTGACTTCGGTGTAACATAAGAGGCTTGGTGTAACCTCTTGGCAACAGTGGTATATCTAGCTGACTGAAGTCTTTGGGGTGAAGTGTTGGTGAAAGACGAATGCCTTGCTGACTATTAGGCACTTTGGTGTGACTTGAAGGAATCAGTATGATGTCTTGGTGAAGAGTGTTTTTCTTTTCGATGGGAACCTTGATGTCGATATGACCTCTCAGCAAAAGTGATAAGTCTTGCCGACTGCTGTTTGGTGTTCGGTATAACATGAAGTGCTCGGTGTGATGTCTTGGTGAAAGATGATTGTCTCAACGAATAGAATGCTCACGTCGGCATGACTTGAAGACTTTGGTATGAAGTCTTGGTGAACTGTGGGTGTCTTGCCGATGGAAAAGCTAACATCGATATGACCTTTAAACTTTGATATGATGTCTCATCAAATGGCGATTGTCTCATCGATGAGAATGTTGAGGTCGATGTGACTTGCAGAATTCAGTGTAATGTCTGGGTGAAGAGCGATAGTCTTTCCGACTGATGAACTCTTTAGAATACCTTGTGATCTTTGGTGTGAGGTCTTGGTGACATGACAAAGTCTTAGCGATAGCTCTCTGGACTTGGTGTAACCTCTTGCCGATAGGTATGACTCTTGGCGATATCGAATGCTGGTTGTGTTGGCATCGGGGAGACACAGTTAGTGTCTCACTGACATGACAACACAGGTTGAACACTCTTGACCATTTGAAGATTGTCCTATGTGGTGTGACCTAGATGTATTATCTTCTATGCAAGGAAGTGGAAACATCTATGATGCTGAGCTGGTTGATTTGATAGTTGTGATTTGATAGTTGGAAGAAAACTGATTCACAGAGGCCGTTGAGAATGAATGCATATATGTATGCATTAGATGTTCTAAAGAGTTGGTATAGAAAGAGCTAGAGTAGACAGAGAGAGAGAAATAGAGAGAGGACCGAGTGGCTGGCTGAAAGGCCGAAGCCATGAGACCGAAGCAGAGGAAGAGAGAGACATAGTTATGCTATTGGAATCTCTCCTGATCATGAATTCCATGGTTGATCTCTCAGGGAGAGTATGCTACCAGGTTGTATCTAGAATGAACAAGATGTGATCTATGTAAAGGCTATGAGCCTGAAATTGTATTGTAACTGTTTGTTGCTGAATAATACAATGGCTCAATCTTTGGAGAGTGGGGTTTTTTATCCGAAAGGATTTCCCCATGTAAATCTGTGTGTTCTAGTTTTCTGTCTTATCTTTCATTTGTGTTGTTGCTTGTTGTTGATTTTACATGTGCTTCTCTCAAAAGGATCAATGTGGGAAATGAACTGTGTCTGTTTCCGCTTTAGGACATAGTTGTACGTGTCTTTGAGGCAACCTAATGAAATTAAAGTTACCAAAGGCACTATTATTCTTAGATATTTCTCTTAGATGCACCATTAATATCCTTACAACAACCTCTTTCCAATATTACTCCTTAAAGGGTCTTCAACCTTGATCTACAAATCACATACTAAAGAGGGAAAAATGTTGTTTTGTTAGTGGAGATGGGTTTACCTTGGTCAAACATCATTTTGGTAATCAAACCTTGAAACGAAATGAAATAGAAAGGAGGAATGATGAATGAACAAAATACTATGTTGCAACTCACCAAACCCTAGCAATAAAGTGATGTACACACGTATGAAATGAACCGAATAGATGTAGATCTTGAATCTTTCTTGAATGTGATAGATCTTGAATAGAATGCTAGCTTAAATCATGAAACCCTACATCACAATTGTTAGCTCAAAAAAAACATGATGCATGATGACTTTGACATGATGCTTGATATTTGAATAATGCTCCAAAACATTTGATAATTAGCTCTTGAAGAATCTTGAATGCTCTTGTAAATACTTGAATGCTCTCATGAACTCAAATTCACTACAATGAATGCTCTCATGAAAATATTAGATGAAAATGAGTGGACTAACCTTGTATTTATACTTGTTTATGCCAAATTTCCCAAAATTACAACACTACAAGCCAATATCAGATCTAGGAGAATAAAATATCACCAAAAATTTGAATTAAATTTAATTTTAAGCCACACAAGACTCATACTCTAGAAGTGGCATATGAATCCCATTAGGCAATGCCATGGGACACATTTTTCAAGAAAAGCTTAAATTCATGTGAAATTAGGATCGAGGCCCCAAAAATTAGGTGGGACCCATATGTCCAAGGTGGCTTATGAGTCCTAGATCACTAAATCTAGGCCATACTATCCAAAAAAACCTGAATCATGATTGGATGTTGGTTAATTTTGGGATTATCCTTAGAAAAACGCATTACCTAAGGCTTGTGGATTCAAAATAAGGCCAAACAAGGCATAAAGAACCCAATTAATTAATCAAAACCCTAGATTAGTGTGAAAGTGTGGTAAAACACTTTACAAAACCTTAAATAAGGTACAACTAAGTCCATTTAGTTTACAAGGGCCCAAGACCTAATGTGAATATGTTAAACAGATTACAACACTAAATCAAGGCAACATATTAGGGATTACATTTTCCATCATTACAGGGTGGAAGAGGACATAGAAAAAGACACCAAAGTAGGAGCTACTGGTTCCCCTTCCTCCTTCAACAAATTAGCTTTCTTAGTGGCCAAATCCTTCCTTTGATGCTTATGCTCATGCACAAGGTAGTTTATTCAGCTTTGGGAGTCAGAGGCTATAACTTGAGGAAGAAAAAAAGGCTACTATTCAATCATCAGAGTATCCATAATAGTTATTTTTGATGGAGCAAGGGACTCTTGGATAGGAATAGGAGGAAGAGATGCAAGAGCAGAGGTAACCATAGACAAGGAATCAAATTCAAGCACTTCAAGATTGAGCATCTTCCCACTTGCTACCATAGGGGTAGGAGTAGTAGGAGGCCATGAAGGTTGAGGCATAGAGGAGACTCCATGGGGACCCTTCCACTTACAATATACAATGGGTTGAGGCACCATGGGAAATAAAAGAAGCTTGAATACTTGATGCTTGGCCCTCCACCAGGTGAGCACCATCAAACTTGCCAAGAGATGAATAGGGGTGGAAGTCAAAGGAACCATAGTAGGGTGAGAGGTAAAGGTAGGTCAAATTGCAGAGGAGGAAGAAGAAGGGCCCTAAGCATGGGTAGGCTTCCCCTTCCCCTTTTTGGAGGAGATAGCCTACCACTGTGTTGTAGGGTAAGTCATTTTTGGCTACACCTTGTCCCCAATCTTATGCTTAATGTAATTTTGATAAAGTAGGTCCATTTTTGGAGGAAGTGGATCAAATGGGAAGGGAAAAAATGATCAAGTGAATATCCCCCATGCCTTAATGGAAACTAGCCAAGGAATGCCTAGTTTCACTCTAAACAAATTGGAACTTGGGATAATATCAAAGAGGGCATTCATAGTCTTGGGCCCAACTAGGACTAAAAGGGTGATAAAACCAATTAGAGTAACTAAAAGCACATCATGTGTACATATAGTGCTTTTAGACTCATCATACCCATCTTTATGTAAAAAAATTATTAACAAGATCTCATCTCTGATACCATTAACCCAACATGTAGGGTCAATCAGAATGCTAGTTATGGTTTTCCTATTGATACATGCATGAATGTACAAAGGAGAGGGTTCTCTTGTAGTGTTCATGAGAAAATATTGTCAGGTAAATGTTATAGAAGGATACCCACTCGCAGGCTACACAAATGAGATGGGAAGATACATGAAAGAATCCATATCTTATGTACACTAGAAAGGACTTTCTTAGAAGTCCCCAAGGGTTTAACAATTAAACTGTGACCTATTTGAGGTTTCATTTCACAATTCTTAGGGATTCTTCTAGCTATGTTGCTAGGGGTTGTAGGTTGGGTTGCAAGGTCGGAATCCCTGCAACACACACACCCACAACATACCTAGAACATGAGAGAAAGGTCTTTTAGCACTAACAAATAGAACCAGAAAAATTCATGTCAAGTTCACCAAAATGTAGAGGGCGACCGACTGCTCAGGACATTAGGTCATAGGAGGGTCTTGAACAATCAGATACCCTAATCTACCTCACACTAAAGGATTTTCTAGGATGAGTTTGATGTTTAAAGAGGGTGAAAAGGAAGGACAACTGATCTATCAATTTCCTTCTATCAACCCAAGAGTTTAAGAAGTAAGGTGAGCAAATTCTTGAGTCTAGACTATAACCTAGGTAACTCTTGACCAACGGCTCTAGTGTAGAAGATGGATGACAGTGTGGTGCACTGGCATCTTGATTGGGTGCTGGCATCAATACAAACAAAGAGTACAAAGTATAATCAAAACTAACAAAAAACTCGTTAACAACCTGATTAATGTAGTTTTATACAATGAAAGAAAGAAGAATGCAACTAAATGGATAAAACAACAAGAGTACTATAAATTAAAGGATAGACTAATTAAGTATGAAATAATAATCAAGGGTGATAAAAATACAACTCATGGTTGGTCTAGCCTCCCATAAGCTCCACATGAACAAAATACCTACACACAATAGAACAAGGAAAAATATTAAGACTATTTTGGAGCTTGCCACAGTCAAACCCCCATTTCAGTATTCCCACCTCCACAAATAGTTAGAATAGCCATAATAGAGAAAATGCAATAAATAAAGTTTTGGAATGGAAGAATACCAAGCAATTATAACAACAATATGCTACTAAATCAAACAACAATGTTAAGTAAAATGGATATCACCTCCCCAACTTGAGATGCACTCAAGGAACGTGAAGGGAGATGCGATCTTGCAAGCTTGAGGATTCCAACGTTGCCGCAACAATGAGAGGAGTCAAACTATTAGAGTGTCAAATTGGAGCTTCAAAAATGGTGGAAGTGCTATGAAATGAAGTGTGTAGAAGTGAAATGTGATCAAGTGAGATTGAAGAACCTGAATTGAATGTGAGAGATAGTGTTTTGAAGAGGAATAGGATCCCAAAAGATTCATTTGAGGTCAATAAAGGGCGCAAGGGTGTTATGCTTCATTGCTAATGGAGAAGTGTAACACCACTATAGATTTTAGAGGTGATAATCCTACTAGGATGGTAGCGTGCCACATAGAAATACATGTGCTATGCTAGTGTCCCTGAAAAAAATTCCCCCATCAACACTACAAACATCTACCAATGGATGGAAAGTGGATGGAAGAGATGGAATAACATCTTTGAGTTTGATTTTTGTAAGGTAAGGGGTGTAAATGGGGAATTTTTGAGGGGTGCAAATTTACTCCATTACAGGTACAATTTACCACTTAGATTAGCATTCCTTTATGGATTGAATTCATTGTACTCATCACCTTCAAGAATAATTTGGATTCTTTATTTAAAGTCTTGTAAGTGTTAGTACTCAAAAAACAAATAGACATGAAAAATAAACAAACTCACATTAAAAAATGATGCATTACTAGTATGATGCTTGAATAAAATAATGTTATATAATTATGCAAATTTTTCTCTTGACTTCTCTAGTGCTCAATTCAAAATGCTAAGATTGCTTCCAAAAGTTGCTAGTTCTTGTTAGGATTTAAAATGATTACAAAGAATTGTATTTATTTGAAATTATTTAATTTCCCATTAATTAATTACCGATAGTTGACAAATGACTTTGTATTTCTAAATGTTAAAATATTGATATCGACATATTTGAATTGGGGAAAAAATAAGTGGGACAAGGGAATTGAGCACCCTAGCCTAAACTTATTTTTGGAGCCTTAAGCATTAGTCCCAATTCAATTTTTTTTAAAAGATTATTATGAAATAGGAAATCTAAAATGTACAATTAGGTCTAGACACATGAAGGGGAGCTAAACCTATTGTTAAATTATCAAGGGTGACAATTTACGATGCTACAATAGTTTGTAATTTTTTTTCATAATTGACCTAGGTACAAATTTGCATCATCGAATTAAGTCAATTATCAATCAATCAATTAACCCCCTTGTGGAAACCAAAAAAGTAACCCTTCTAATTTTTTGACTTGTTCAGGATCTCCTTGTGATTTTTGCTTAATGTTGCATTGATTTTTAATGTTGTAATGTGAATAACACATTCACATTAGGTTTTGGGCCCTTGTAAACTGATAAAATACATGTCTTGTAAAGGTTTTGTAAAGTGTTGTAAATGACTTTCACACTTTTCTAGACTTTTATTAAGCATTTCGGTCTATTGGACCTATCTTTCCCTTAATTCAATATTGTAAAATGTATTTAATTGCATTCTCACATCAATCTAGAAGGCTTGTAAATTAAACATAGTTTTAATCTAGAGTTGTAATATGTTTTACACATTTACATTGGATTTTGTGCCTTTCTAGGCTAAGTAGACCTCATTTTAATGTTGTAGAGTGTATTCAATCATACTTTCACATTGAACTTTGTGTACCTAGCCCTAATAAACCTTTATATCATCATTAATAGGCCCCTATGACCCCATATTGTGCATCCTGAGGCTTATTTTGATAAAAAAACCTGACTAGCTCAACACATGAACTTAATTTATGCATTCCTCGACATCCTAGCTAAGCAAATAGACCCTGTGGGACCCATTCACCACTTTGGTCAAATGAGTCCCATCTAGGCCATTTTTGAGGTTTGAGTAGGAAAAATTAGGTTTTCAGTTTAATTTTCTTCAATGTTGGCCTTGGGGATCAAATTAACGACCATTTGAATGCCTTGCCTATATAAATAAGCCCTCAAATCATTATTTCATAAGGTAATCATGTTTTCAAGTCAAGCAAGCTAGTGTTAAGCATTTCAAGTATTCACAAAGTCATCAAGATAACAATCAAGATCAATTCTAAGGAATTCAAGGGTAGATTCTTCATCCATTGTTGTAGAAACTCAACATCTATCATCATGGAAACTTTCTAATTTCATTATCTCATATTCATTCTTCATTTTCTTATTTCATCATTTTGGTTAAATTACCTAAAAGGGGTTTGACCAAGACAAATCCCTATTCTCTAAAAATTAACATTTTATTTCTATTTCTTTCTGTGATTGAAGATCTAGGTACTTCAAAGGCTTGGAAATAATTGAAGAATAGTTTACAAAGTTGTTGGATTCATTTCCCTATTTGTGAGGTTAAAATCTTCACAAAAAGTCATTTACAGTGCCAAAAATTAGGGTTTCAGGTTTGGACACCTAGAGGAATAGAAAGAGTAGACTAGGAGCTTCAGATTTCACTTTTGAGTTTTCAAAAAACTCAGTGGACTCATTCATCATTAGTGGAAAATGAATCCCACTATACCTATTTTTCAATTTTTTTTATGGATTTGGATACCCATTTGGCTAAAACAGGCTTCGATGTAGTTTTCCAAAACTGGGACTAATTCACCCAAAATGGTGAATGAGTCCCACTAGGCTTAAAAATCAACATCTTTAGAATTCTAGAGCTATGTCCAATCTTCAACACATTTCCAGGTACACACTCTCTGTTTGAATCTTTTTATTTTTCTTTATTTGCATTTCTAAGTCATTTTCTAGGTCTTTTTGCATACTACACTATGTTTTCAAACATTTTGCATTTTCCAAGTTTACACTTGGTGGTGAACCCCTTATTCAACCTTTTCTAATCCCAAACCCTATCTTAGGATACCTTATTGTTAGATATCTCACATCCTTCATCAGGTTGAGATCTCTGAGGTATTCTTGAATGTGAACATTGTGAAATTAGATCCCTTTCTCCTTTGTACCCATTTTTGTGGACAAGGAAGTTGAACATCCATTTCTAGTGTACACACCCCCTAAGAAAAAAGAAAAACCCTTATCCACCATTCTAGCTTTTCCATAGTGGTTGGTATCCAAGTGGGTATTTGGGATCAGTTTTGGTTTCTTCCATTGTAATGCAAGAGAAAGTGTGATTTAGACCCTAATCACCTTTTCTGACATCACATATAGAAAATCCATTATAATTTTTTTGACCTTTCAAAGGGAACTTTTAGGAGGAATGTGATATGATGAGTAATAGATATGTATAAGAGTAAGAAATTTAGAACACACCATGAATTTATCTAAAAATGAAAATAATTAGTAATCTAATACGCTAATTTTTTCTTAATTTTCACAATAACATCTTTCCATAAGATAAAAGGAGAGGCTTAAACAACCAAAAAGTATTAATAAATTAAAAAATTTCACCATGATCAATCTGTTTCTAGTCGTAGGATTCCAACTAGGCTATGTAATATACATTATTTATAACATTGATTCTTTTGCTACTACATACTTGAATAAGAAGTCTTACACAAATTATATGAGCATTATGATTATTGATTAATATTAGTTTTCCCCACCAATAAATTATCTATAAACTAAACATTGATAATTCAAGTGTTTTAAAATTGGGTAAATGTATGACTTTAACAAAGTTTTGTGAAACATAATTAGCTAAGATATAACCAAGGTCTTCTACAATTAGTATATAAAAGAGTCGAAGACAAAGGCCACCCTTCACAAAAGGACTAGAAAACATCAAACAAAAGAGATTAATGGTAATTAGTAGTGATGCATGCAAAATCAATAAAAATAAGTGTATTTATTGAATGCACAAGTTGGGGTTCAAATCATAAAGAGTGAAGCATATAAAAAATATATGACCACTCAATGTAATAATAAGATTTGGTAAATTCAATATTAATAAAAAAAAATTAACTAGCTTGTTGCTGAGAATATCTATGAAACTCCATTCCTTCTCAAATATAAATAATATTATCAAGAATTATAGAGTAGGAAAGGTGATCCTAGATCCAAATAGATTAACTAGGATCAACTTCCTTTTCACTTACCCTCTACATTTAGACACAAAAGAACTACGGTTGATGATTGGATAGCTACCACAAGGGAGAGCTAATCTCCTAGGCATTGGCCCTTTTGAGTTACATAGATGAAAATTTTATGTGTGTTTAATAATCCTATTTAACATAAACCCTAGATCTAAAAATATATTTTATTGCATAGAAAAAAAAGGGAAACTAATAGAATAGATGCAAATTTGCAAAGGAGATACACATAGGAACTTGTAACTAAAAGTTGATCCTAAATTGTATGGACAGGGGTGTGGGCATGCTCAATCAGAGAGTCATACTTTTCGATATCTATAAATCTTAGATGTTGTGTTACAAATTGTATTATGCTTTCTGTAACTTGGTCATGGTGAAAATTTCATATGTAACCTACACATATGAAAAGAGGGGGAAAGGTTGTGCTGTGTAGGGGAATGCCTAAGTCAAATCCCATTTAGGTGTTTCCACCTCCATGTATAGCAAAACATAATGATGAAGAGGGAATGCCCTAGGTTGGGTAGATGCAAAAACAATAATTGACTTGAATGAAAAATGAAAAATGAATAATGTTACTTTAGGCATGAAATCTATGTCAAAGTGATGTCCACAGTATGTGTTACAATCAAAGGTTGTTTGATGGATGCTTGAATCAATTGAAGACCTGCAATAGGTTAGTCCATAAAACATAATAGATTGTTGTAGATAGCATGTAGAGGATGACTCATACATCTTGACAATAATGGAATGATTGATCATAATAGCTCCTTGTTCATAATTGCTTCCTTCTTCATAATGTCTTGCAAGTATCATCTTGATTTATGAAAGCACTGTAATAATGCTGCTGATTCTACCCTTGAATTTTCCTTGACAACATTTTAGGATACTCAATTGTAATTCAAAAATTGTTAGGATTTCAAATGGTGCAAAAGACTTATAATATTTATATGCATTTCTATATTTTCCACAAAATTAATTATTAAAAGCTGAAAAATAAAATTGGATTTTAAATGTTAAAATATTGACAATGATATATTTTAAATTGGGCCATTATAAGTAAGATAGGGGTGCTAGCCACCTAGTCTAGACCTATTTTGGGGATATTAATGTTTTTAAATAAATATCAAGTAATAATTCCCAACTTAATTCTGATTTTTTGAAGATGGTCATAAAATAAACAATTTAAGAGCATAATTGGGTCCAAACACATAGGGGAGAGCTAAAACTAGTGTGAAATTGTTAGGGGTGACAATTTATGATGCTACAAGAATATATCTAGGTGAAATTATGAATCTAGTAGACTAAAGATGAATGATTTGGAGAAGATGACACTACACCAGAGCAAGTTCTTTTGTAATTATTTTGTAGGAATCATTAAGCAAAGTGACTAGTCTTCAATTGTAGATTTCCTCAAGGTCACCAAAGTTAGGTATTCAAATATTATAGTCCCTTTGTTTATAAGAATTTCCAAGGAATCATAATGAAAAATCCAATAAAAAGTATGAATATCTTCACAAATAAGTTCATAGAGATATTCATAGAGTTCATAGGGAGAACAATCTCAACTAGGGAACTTGTCATTGATCATGAAAGAGGCATTTCCATCTCATCCCATCCATCCGCTTTCTTCAAGGGAATCCTCAACCAATGATTTCCCTTTAGTCTTGGACACCTTTCCATACACCAAGCATGTGGAGACACATGTCTTCTCCTTGTCCTTTTAATCATCTCAACTAATTTCAGACTTTGATCCATCGAGTTCATCATAATTATTCAATCCATTATCCAAAAAAATATTAATTAGCCTTTCCCTGAGCCATTTTTATCTTTCCATGGAATATAATGATATGTTGTTGGTAGTAACACTCACATATCACTATCTTCTATCTTAGAGCATAACCACGATAGCTTGGTGAACCAAGGGTTGCTATTGGTGAGCTATTTTCATGTTTTCAACAATGTTTTCTTGTCATTATGGTTAATTAGAGTTACATATATTGTACGATATTCTAGCTTAGTTTTAACTTGTTTGTGTATGTTCCACTTTGTGTGTTCACATTGGTGATTAAAGATTGATAAGAGAAGATTCCCAAGTAAGAGAGCATATTTCCTTTGCATTTTTTTTGAATTTATCAACACTACAATTGCAACAATAATACTTTGACAAGTAGCAAGGAAACACACAAACATACAAACCATTCCATGTTCTACCTCACAAATCAGCACTATAGTCCTCCACCAAGCATTCTATTCTCAAGATGTGATTAAATCAAGAGATGTGACCCTCTTCAAGTGATCATACTATTACTATTTGCGAGATCTTACTTCCACGTGAAGAGAGCAATCAATAGGAACCTCCATCTTTTAGATGAATTTTCTTAGGAGAATAGGAATGATTTGATCCATGCTATCAGAAAGAATGTACTGCATGTGTCATTCTAAGACCATTTCATTCACTTTAATTAGAAGTTGATCTAAAATATCACAATATCATGTTATTTCCTATCCAATAATGACCCAAAAAACACCATATCTATAAATAAAACAAATATATATCTATATATATACATTTTAAGTTTACACAATTTTTAAAATATTTTAATTGGTTTCAATTCATTTAATATCTCCTTGTACTTCTTTCCATAATAAATGATCCCATACACACAATACAACAACAATTACAATTTAAAGTTTACCGTCCAACACTACCAAATTATCAAATAACTGAAATGATATTAATTTAGAACGGGTGATCATATTGAACTCTTCATTTTGTAATGGAGCTCCGATAATCACTTCAAAATGATTTTATTACATAAAGAAAATACATTCTTGAATGGGATAAACAACTAAAATTGGTTTTCATAATCATTAATCCATTTCTGGACGATCGTTATCTCTCTTCGTCGTTGCTCTTTCAGCCAGGCTGGATCATCACTGGCACTTTGAACAATGTCTAGACAATGCGTTCCTGCGTCACATTCAATTCTTATAAGATAATATTATTTCTGTTCGATTGTTGGTGTAAGGGAAAAAAAACATTCTAATCTAACTTACCCTCTTCGGTGGTAATAGCTACAATACTGTCAGAAATATTCTCCAGCACACTGAAATTCCATTCACAACATGCCTAGTTACTTAAAAAATAAGACGACGATTAATGGACATGAAATCTCAGAAGAAGATTCACTTACCTTCCAGCGCTCCATGGATCTCTTAACCCATTAGAGAAAATGATATTGCTTCCAAAATCTTTCAGCACTCTTTTTATGTCCTGCACATCAATTATAACCAAGGCCATATTAGTAAAAATCAATCACAGACCAAATTATTGTGTTTGTTTAAGAGTAATTAAAATTTGAAATGAGATAACTGTAAGAATTTTTTTTGACAAAATTCGGTATAAGTAGATTAAAATTTATATACGTGTCCTCCGAATTCAATTGTAAGCCAGTGCTGGCGTGGATGGACTCTGAAATTGAGGTAGCAATCCCTAGAATATGACTTGATATCAAAGTAGTAGGGCGGAAACATCGATGCGCCAGGAGGACTAGTCCATGGAAACACCAATTCAGCGCATTTCTGCCGATTAAGAAAAGATGTTAGACGGGCAGCCTAATTTCATTTTGTTCTAGAAAAAGAAAGAATTCTCAGTCACCTGCCAGTCCCATCCTGATCCGGTGTAATTGAACGGTCCCAAATACAAGCATTGGCCTTCATTTTTGTAACTTGCTCCAGCCGCTATTCTGCTAACAGTGTCTGCATCTCCCGGCAGGCTATTGATGGCGTTGCACATCTGCAGAAAGCCCAGGTTACAAAATAAAACTAAGTTAATGAGCAAGAAGATTGGTATGGGGATAAGGTTGAGTAGTGTACTTACTCCTTTAACTTTTTCGAAATCGTATTGTGCTGCGTTCTCGTACAAGGCTTCAAGCTTATCGTACAGGGCGCCCTTATCCGTAATATTCCTGCAGCAGGAATACCCGGTCATGAGATTTTGATTACTGGTATGATTAATATGAGGTATGAAGAATACGTCCTTGTTAAGCCTCAATTAACTCTCTTAGAGCAGTTAACTGATGTGCAATTACTGTTACCAACATACAACAGCTGTTACGCATGTTGCTTCCAACTGCACTTCAAACAGTTAACAGATTGCTGATTATAAGCTAACTAATAGATCTGTTTCTCCTCTTTTACCTCATGGGATTCTTCCCTGATTTTCCTCCAATTTTTCCTCCTACGATTTTGTTCTACGGAGGCTATATATTTGTAACCTTGCATTGCATTTGTTTAATAAGGAAGAAGTTGGTTTGATGCAAATTGCTTTTCTGTGCTTGATAAATGTCTTTGTAGATCTGGAGAAATCTACATGGTATCAGAGCCTTGCACGAACATTTTCAGGTCAAAGCAAATGCAGGCTGACTCTCTTCCTTCCTTGGCTGATTTACTGCTTGTCTATTCTTAGCGTATTATTTGCTTGTCTCTTCTTTGTTTGTTTCTTAGCCCGCAAGGTGTGAGAAGGCCTGATCTTGCCGATTAAAGGCACCAACGCCATCGAAAGTGGAAGCAGCAATTAGAGGTAGCATCGCTTCAAAACAGAAAGGCACGTTTCACCCACAAAAGCTGGATCTACTGTTCAAAGGGCGATTGAAGCCAAAAACTCTTGAGCAGGCAGCAATTCTATGTTGGAGAGGCATGTTTTTCACCCATAAGATCGGTTCTTTCAAAGGCTCTGTTCTAAGTCACATCATCAGTCTCTCAAGAGAACATGATTTTGTTCAATTAGAGGTGTGATCCAGGCAGGGGGAGATACTTTGACTAGACACGATCTCTCACAACCGTGATTCTTTGCAGGCGTGAATATCTGCTGCAGGGTTCGCATTTTCTTTGTTGGAATCTAGGAAACCTCTGTATGGAGGCTGATCTCTACGTAGAGTTTGTGTAAGGTGCGATTGAACTGCAATTTTCTTGCTTGGTATCTGTGATTTTGTGGTGAAGGCTATTCGTGTGAGGTGAAGAGAAGCCATCGATGCTGTTAAATTTCAACCTGAATTCTCACAGCAGTGCCCTCAAAGCTCTCAAGTTGCGGCCTCATCCCTGAGCATCCATTGCCCTTGTACATGTTTCAAAAAGGCAGAGATCCTCGTCACCAAGCCAAAGCCTTTCACTCGCTGCCATTGGACCCGCGCACCATTCTGAAGATCTGGTCAACAAGGCTACGTTTTGCATTTGTGAAGGAGCTGAAGATCAGAGTCAAAGAATGGAATTTCCAACCTCTGCAATTCTCATGCCATATAACTATTGCGAATGGAAGCCAAATATTCTGCTTCAGCTCAGAAGTAGAGGCTTCTATCGAATAGTCATGGCAACAGAGATTGAACCAAATCCTGCGGTTGAAAAATCCAAATATTTCAATCGCATGGATGAGGCCTTCGGTCTCTTATGCTTATCCATGTCTCCGGAATTGTTGTTTCATGTTGAAGCATGCAAAACTCCAAACGAGGTTTGGACTACACTAGAAACTCTTTTTGGGAAGCAAGATGAGATGTGGGGTCACATTCTTGAAAATGAGCTCATCTCATTAGATCCGAGCAAATTCAAAAATATTCAAGACTTTTTCACAAAGTTCAAGGCCTTATTACTCCAACTGAAAGGATGTGGAATCGACAAATCCCAACAAGAAAGCAAATTGGTTCTTGCTATTTTGTCAAAATTGGGTCCAGAATATGCTGTATTTGTCTCCACTTTTCACACAGTCAGGCTTACAATAGGAGCAACTTGGAAGATGCCCACACTCAATGCTTTTATCGAGTCCCTAATACATGAGCAAGATAAGCTCATAAAGATGGGTACATTAAAGAATTCCAAAGCTCATGCACTTGCTATGCATACAAATGAGAAGAATAGTTCAAAATCCAATCAACAATTCAGAGGCAAAGGGAAGCAAGAACTGGATCCAAGAAAGGGAGACAACTTCAAACCTCTAGATGAATCTTCTAGCTCAAAGGAAAGGACAGACAAAAAGTGGAAATCAAAGTGTAGCTATTGCAACTGTGGTTACCATCCAGAATCATCATGCATGAAGAAGACCATTGACCTCATGGCGCAGACACTTCAACAAAATAACCTTGGTAACTTTATTCCAGAAAGTGCCAAGAAGAAGCAGGAAGACAAGACACCAGAAACAAGTGGTAATGCACATGCATTAATTGCTATTCATTCTTCTCCAGATGCATGGATCATAGACTCTGGAGCTTCACACCACATGGCAGCCACAAGAGATGCTCTCTCATCTTTGGAACCATATGATGGTCCTCCTATTCGCATGGGAGATGACTCCAGTAGAAGCAACTGGAAAAGGGAGGGTAGAGCTTGGACTTGGAAGTTTTGAGAATGTCTTGCACATTCCAAAGCTTTCAGTTAATCTGCTCTCTGTTTATCAAATGACTCATTCTGGCAATGGAAGGAGAGTTGAATTCACCCCAAATTCAGTGAGCATATTTGACATGCAAGACAACTCCAAAATTGCTATTGGTAAGGCAAACCATTAGTCTCGTATGTACACCTTTTCTGACTTTGTTGCTAAATCAGATTCTACTTTACTACTAACACATGCAAATGATGAAAGTAGAATTTGGCATGAAAGATTTGGTCATTTAAATTTTAGATACATGCAACAACTTAGCAAACAAAGGATGGTAAAAGGCTTGCCTATCATAAAATTTTCTAATTGAGTTTGTGAAGGTTGTGCTCTTGGAAAGCATCCACAAGAAAAGTTTCAAAAGGGGCATGCATGGAGAGCCTCTTCTCCTTTAGAGCTTGTTCATAGTGATCTTATGGGGCCATTTCCAGAACCTTCCATGAGCCAAGCCAAGTATGTGCTAACATTCATTGATGATTGCACACGATACACATGGGTGTATTTTCTCAAATTCAAGTCTGAAGTGTTTGAGCATCTCAAGCTTTTCAAAGCTCATGCAGAGAAGCAGTCTGGGAAAATGATCAAGATCCTCCGCACAGATAATGGGGGGGAGTATGTCAACAACGATGTCCAAAATCTTTGTGATGAAGCAGGACTACAGTTGCATAACACAGTTCCTCACACTAAGCAACAGAATGGGGTAGCTGAGAGGAAGAATCGATCTTTGAAAGAGATGGCCAGTTGTATGTTGCATGCAAGGTCCCTTCCCTCCAAATTATGGGCTGAAGCAATCAACTGTGCTTCATACATACAAAATAGATCTCCTCACAAATCTACAATATGAAAAACACCTTTTGAAGCATGGAGTGGTATGCAACTAGAAGTCTCACATTTCCACATTTTTGGATCACATGCATGGGCTCGTATTCCTGCAGACAAGAGGAAGGCTTTGGAGCCTCAAAGCAGAGAATGCATCTTCGTTGGATATCCAGATGGCGTAAAGGGATACAGACTGCTAGATCTTTCAACAGAAAATATCTTCATTGAGAGAAGTGTCTACTTTGAAAAAAGTTCCCTGCATGCATCTCAGGATAAACATGCCACCACCTCGGTGTCTCCTCTTACATATTTCAAAGATGATACATGCAATCATTCAGATCGGATTTCAGATATTTTTGAATCATGTTTAGAGGAAGATGAGCATGCATGTGCCAATCCACATCCAAATCTTGATTGGGCTTCCAGTGATGATTCAGTATCCCCTGTGAGATATCAAAGAACAAGGAGCTTAAGCGAGATATATGATGCTCCTCATGCACTCTCAGCTACCGAACCCATCATACCATTGCATGCCTATGTAGCTCTAGCATTTGACCCTCAGACTTATGCTGAAGCTACAAGGAATCCTCTTTGGGAAGCTGCCATGGAGGAGGAGTACAACTCGCTCATAGCAAACCAAACTTGGGACCTAGTTCCACTTCCTTCTGATCACAAACTTGTCCGATGTAAGTTCAGAACAGACAGCCGACATCTTCACGAAGACTTTCACTGAGCACAAGTTTCACTCTTTGCGAGACCTTCTTGGGGTGAAGGATACTGCAGCATCATAGTTCCCTGCTCAGTCAGTTCCTTTTTAAAGGGGGGTTTTGTTCCTATTGGGTTTTCCCTCTTTCCTCTTTTTTAGGTTTTTATCTCCTTAGTTAGACTTAAGGGGGGTGTTAGTGCAATTAACTCTCTTAGAGCAGTTAACTGATGTGCAATTATTGTTACCAACATACAACAGCTGTTACGCATGTTGCTTCCAACTGCACTTCAAACAGTTAACAGATTGCTGATTATAAGCTAACTAATAGTTTTGTTTCTCCTCTTTTACCTCTTTGGGATTCTTCCCTGATTTTCCTCCAGATTTTCCTCCTACGATTGTGTTCTACGGAGGCTATATATTTGTAACCTTGCATTGCATTTGTTTAATAAGGAAGAAGTTGGTTTGATGCAAATTGCTTTTCTGTGCTTGATAAATGTCTTTATAGATCTGGAGAATTCCACAGTCCTTGTTCTTACTCCTTTGTGTTAAATAGTTTGCTTAGGTTTAGCAAGCCCTGGGTGCTAGACGCCATTTTGTCCATCATATCCCACGACTCATTAATTCTTCTGTAGCAGATCTCACTTGCATTCTGCAATATAGTCTCAAATGTCAAATTTAATGACAATAAAGGTGAGATTAAGCTGAAATAGATAAATGCACATACCCTGAAATCTTTGGTGACAACGCTGTCATAACCAGAAGTGGGAGCGATGCTGTCGAGGTAAAGGATAGGAGCAGACGATGCGAGAGCGCCGATTGTTATGTGAGGATATTTGAGTCGAAACCAGGCAGCTAGCACTGCACAATACCATTTCAATGATTGAATACCACTTACTTCCAACAGAGAATATTGGCTTATGTTTAAGAAATCCAACTTACTTCCACCATAGGATCCACCAACGGCTACAATTGGACAATTCTCAGCATTTAATGTTTTCTTCAAATCGACAATGATGGTCGCATAATCGGCCAACGCCTGAGCGATTGTGAAATAACCCATTGTACTCGTATTTGCATACGCCTCGTCCTTTCCCCCAAATTGCAATGACGCCCCATAATAACGGTGCTACATACATTGCCACAATTAACCCTAATAACTCCCATACTTTTCAAAGTAGGAGGTAAAAAAAAATGAACTGAACTTATTCAACAAGCATGGACACGGAATTAACGAAAAATTGTAATACTACCTCTATGTACACCACAAGAGCTTTGAAGTTAGCGACCTCGTCTATCATGAAGTTAGACCAGACGTCATTTGTAATATCTTGTTCCTCACCCAACCATACAAATATGGGAGAATTGTTTTGAGCGCCGCCCCAATTGGACTTGTCTATAAAATATCGTTGTGGAAAAGTATGACAGCTCTCTGGTGTGTACCCAAAATGATCCAAAATTTGGGTATAGTTGTATGCCTCGTACGAATGCGTACTTAAACTTGAAACGTAGGAATTAGTGACTTCAGATCTATTTAACTTCTCCAGATAACTACCAAGCAGTTGGTTCTTTCTGAGAATTGGTAGCATCCCATTGTGTCCACCAACTCCCAATGCACAGCTTCCCTCCAAAACACTACCCATCACAAGTAGAATTGTACACAGCAATCTAAAATTCAACGGATGGAATTCCATTTCGTATTACACGCTACAACACTATTCTGAGCTGAGCTTCCCAATTTTCAATGCAAACGTATCTTTGTTTGCCAGCAATCTATAGGAATACGTACCAAATTTAATACTAAACTAGCTGACTGTTAGTGGTGATAGGTCTGGCTTAATTAGCCGGTTCTGAGCTCCATATAGTAGCAGTTTACTTTCAGCACTAGCGTTAATTACAAAAATTGATTCCTCATAAACACGGAATCGATAACAATGATGCAGACAATCCCGAACTTGGATGTTTTATACGGACGGGCAATCATGAATTTATGCTTTAGCGGTTGTTGCGCTCGGCCGTTCATGGGCGGCAAGAAAATTGTTGCGCCGTAAAAATCATGAAATTTCCAGACTTTATAATGATACGCTATAGTGAAAATAATATTGTTAGTCATTTTCATGTTATAGTTGTTTAAATTTGTTGTCTTTATATAGTTTGGTGTGATAAATAAAAGATAATATTGGTTATTATTATCATTGAATATCAAGTTTTATTTTTCTTTTTCAATTATAATTATTGTTACATAATGTTTTAGATATATGTTTCATATTGATCTAATTATTTTTATGTGTTTATATGCTTGATCTTTGTTGTATCTTTTGTTATCCCTTATGACTGTCAACATTTTATTTAGCATTATACAATAATTATAATTAGTGAATGTGAAGTTATAGTTATCTTTTATCTTATGATCCATATATTATAATGTAAATAATATTGTTAGAATATAAAGTCAACTTACATTATTATTATGCTTGTTCTTGGTTAC